>WSFP011548599.1:0-11398 GCA_009831015.1 Picea engelmannii | reverse complement strand
GATTGCCTAAATCCATTATTTCTGATCGAGATTCTCGATTTGTTGGAAGTTTTTGGTCGAGTTTATGGGCACTCATGGACACCAAACTTAAAAAGAGCACAGCTTTTCATCTGCAAACAGATGGTCAGACAGAGGTGGTAAATTGAACAATGGTGCATCTTCTTCATGCTTATTGCAGCAAGCATCCTAAACTTTGGGATGAACATTTACACTACATTCAGCATGCTTACAATTGAGCTAAGCACTCTTCGACTCAAACGTCGCCATTTGAAGCATGTTTTGGCTATTTGCCCAAATCTCCTTTAGATTTTATCCTTGGGAAGGATATTTCTATCGATGGTCAATATGACATTGATAGGGCAGAAAATTTCATTGAACAAATTCAGTCAATACATCAAATGGTGCAAGAGCAGTTGGAAAAGAGTCAAGCCAAGTACAAGACGAGACATGACAAGCATCGTGTTGATCATAGTTTCCAAGTTGGAGATGAAGTTTGGCTTTACATCAGTAAGGAGAGGCTTAAAGAGAAGGTAAAAAATTGAAACCGATTCGATATGGTCCTTTCAAGATTATCGACAAGATTGGTAACAATGCCTTTCGTTTAGATTTGCCTCCTTATATGAAAAAGTATGCAGTTGTTAATGTTGAGAATTTGAAATTGTATGAGCCTCCGTTGATTGATGATCATGGAGAGAATGTTCATATTCCTTCTATAGATGATTTTTCCCTATAATATCTTATAGAACTACATGAAGACACCATCCTTGACAGGAGAATGCGAACTTCAAAACGAGGAAATGTGGAGTATCTTCGAGTTGGTCGTAAAGGAACAAATCCAAGCAAAGCCAAGTGGATTGAGGTTGGAAGATTGAGGGAACTATACCCTCATCTTCAAATAGACTGAAAATAGTCTTTTGGAGGTCCAAAAGCTTTCCAATGGGGAGGTGTGATCAGGGGATCAAATTTTGCTCAAAAATTCAAAGTGCTCAGAATCACTACAAATTGGATGAGAGCGTAGGCCTCATCATTGTGAACCCAACGCAACTCATTTGGGTTCAAACGGATATCAGGAGTGAGAGATATCGCGTTCTGTTCAAATTTACAAACAGGGAAAAAAGGGTTGTTGACTGTACAGTCCGTATGGACGCTGACATGGCAGGTCGTATGACATGTGCAAGCCGTACGACACATAGTAGGATGGAATTCAGATAGTTGGTAGGTGACTTGGCATGTTTGGCAGCAAATGGAGCGACGACACGTGGCCCAGTTAGTGGCTGCCACGTGTCATCCATTATTTGGTTAAAACTTATGTCATTGGCCAGAGTCGACCTCGCGACCTCTAGGCAGGAGCAAAGAATTGGCAAAGAGCCACCAAATGGTGTGCCACCACTTGTTACTTATTATATATATGACACGAAATTTATATAAGTTTGAATGTGCGGGTGGTTTGCACCAGGACTGGGCCGGGGCTTAGCCCCAGCCCTTGGTCGCGCACTATATAACATATGACCCATGGTTACATTGTATGGGTGTGCACACGGTTAATGTTTGTTCCAACGGTTATTACAACAAACCGCCATTTGTCCTTTGACCATTGGCTTATGAAACGGAAGCTCGTGTTTATGCTAGCGCGTGGTTGCATGGGTCAATATGACCTGGCCCTTGACGGTTAGGAGCTAGGTGCACCCGTAAATGTCCTACAGTTTGCACGGTTTGCGCGGTTTCATCTGGTGCTAGGTTTTTACGCTTAAATATGTGTGTGGGCTAGATTGAGCCATAGAAGGTGTGTTTTGTAGATGCAGAGACAACAATCTTGAAGGGGGGACTTCCAGGAAGCCTATCTTCTTCAATTTTTGGCCAAATGAGGTGTCGAAAAAGCCCAACTAGGGGTTTTTGGACGTTCTGAAGCCGTTGAAGCAATCTATTTGGTAGTTTGAGCATTTTGAAGCACATTTTTTAGCACTTTGAGAAAATAATACAAATGATCCATTGGAAGCTGGACCAGGAGATGTAGCCCAAGAGAGGGGTGAACTCCTTTATCATTTGTTGTGTTATGTTTTTTTTGTTCATTGATTATGCTATTGTTTATATGCATCTTGAATGAGTAAATCCTATTATAATTTGTGTTGCAAAGATGATCCATTTGCATTTTTAACACATAAAATTTTACTTGCAAATATTTTCAAGAATACAAGTCTTCTTCATTTTTAGATCAAAAATAAAACATTCATACACGGTAAGAACAAAATATGCAAGTGGGTGGCCAAACTAACCTAAAACCCAAGTCTTTATTCACAAGAACAACAGTGTGTTGAGCCTATAACTCGTGTCACACAAAGAAAGTTTAAAAGCGACTTTCGCTCAATTTACATCAAGAGCCTATGCGAAAACACAAAGACCCTTCTTCGGTGAGTCACCTTGTGCCCTTCCTTCTTTACCATAGTCAGAAGTTTAAATGAGTCACCTCCCCTTCGTTACCATAGTCATAATTCTAAATGAGTCACCTCCCCTTGTGCCCTTACTTCATTTTATTTAACACTAAATGTATATTTCCTTAATATCATACTATAAATTATAATATAAATAACTTGGAATAAATTACATTATAATATAAATATCTTAATAATAATAATAATAATAGAAATTATAAATTAAAATGAAAAATTAAAGTTTGATATTTAATTATGGGATGAAGTATTGTTGAAACTTTAATAGATGGTATGTAATTTGATTAATTTTGAAGGAAATTTTGAATCTTTTTAATGGTGGAGGGAAACATTTGGTCTCTAAGTAGAACCATTATAGAGGATCTATTTTAACCACTAAATTTGCATCAAAAATTTATTTGATTAATTTAAGGAAATTTTGAATCTTTTGAAATGTGAAGTGAAGCATTGAATCATTAGGTAGAACCATTATAAGGAGATCCATTTCAACCACAAAGTTTGCATAGACAATTTATTTGATTAATTTCATGGAAATTTTAAATCTTTTGAATGATGAAGTGAAACATTGGATATCTAGGTAGAACTATTCTAAGGGGATCCATTTCAACCACAAAGTTTGTATGGACAATTTATATGAAGGAAACTTTGAATGTTTTGAACAGTGAAGTGAAACATTGAGTCTCTAGGTAGAACCATTATAAGGGGATACATTTCAACAACAAAGTTTGTAATAAATTTATTTGATTAATTTGAAGGAAATTTTGAATCTTTTGAATGATGAAGTGAAACATTGGGTCTCTAGGTAGAACCACTCTAAGGGGATCCATTTCAACCACGAATTTTGTATAAATAATTTATTTGGAGGAAATTTTGAATCTTTTGAACAATTAAGTGAAACATTGGGTCTCTAGGTAGAACCATTCTAAGGGAACCCATTTCAACCATGGAGTTTTTATAGACAACTTTGATATTCATCTACGAAGCTTCCTCAACTATATTGTTTACAATTTTTATTTAACATCGTACATTTAACTTCAAATGTATCTCCATTCACATGATAAATGAGTGGTGTGCATAAGCGGATAAGGACATATTGGCATTGTATTCTCTAAGGAGGATCTGTGAATGGTGCTAGAAGTATACATATGAAACCCTGATAAATGACCTATAATTTGAGCGATTTGTGAGGAAACTTTGAATATTTTGGACGTTGAAGTGAAACATTTTGAGTATTTCTGAGTATATCCATTTTGAGGGTAACACATGATTTCTATTAGAACTAGAACATATCGATTCTTAGAAAAATCATTTCTAGTGGTTTTTGAGTGATCCATTTGAGTAGAACTGTAACGTACCAACAACCAACAGCTCGGGCCATGCCACTTCTTGGACATCTCTCTTAGCTCTAATAACAATTTGTAACATCCCCAACCACCAACAGGCCGAGCCACGCCACTTCTTGGACATCTCTCTTATCTCTGATACCAATTTTTTTGGCATCCCCGACCATCCAAGCCAGTCATGTAACACCACTGACATACTGCTAAGTTATGATGGCAGGTTAATTGTTCATCCTATAGTACATATATATTACATGCATTTCTAATGAAATAAAAGGAAATAAAAATATACTACTACCATACTAACTCATGTGAAATTGACCGTAAATCATACATGCAACGAAAGCACATTATAACATTGTAAGAATCACAGACATGCACAACAGACATCATTAAACATATGATTGATACTTATCTTTGGATTGTTAAGACCATCAACTTCATGCATACCTTCCACAAACCTCCCAGCCTTATACCACACTACTCATCACTCTCAGCAGTGGGTCACCCCCGAGTTGGGACTAAACTCCACCCGACAAGGGATTCCTAGGCTTGGCAAGGCTAACATGAATGTCGCATCGTTAAAAAAAAAGGATTCTCTCAGGATTCACTTATGCCCACTACTCATAGACTCACATTCCCCACATGTTTGTCCCACCCTAAGAGTATACACCTTCACTGTCACACAATTCATTGGTTTCTCCACCTCCCTTCCAAGGATTCAACAACAGGTCAGATAGGAACTCTCAAAGCTCTATAGTTGTTACTGGACTCCCTCAAGGAGAATTAACTTCCTCGTCACACTCTCTCACCTATAGAGAGTTACTCACATGCCTAGCAACCTCCCTCTTCAATCTACGAGCCTGATAACCCGCCTTTGCAAACCACAGGCTTGACAACCTATTTCTTCTATCCAACTCCTAAGACAAATGAGCAAGGGTGGAGGCAAAAAAAGAACTGAGGTAAGGCAAAGTATGGCTCAACAAAATACTAGTGCATGCAAGTTATAGAGGTTCATGATGACCACGGGTTCAACAATGGTGGAAAAGACTGATTGCGTGATTTTTCGGTGCATGAGTGAATTCTTCAGGATAAAGGTGGTCGATTGGTCATAGAATGGTGAGAATGGTCCGCTCGCAGAATCGTGAGAAATCTACAATCGTGAGAGCGAACTACTCCAAAAGGTACCCAAATGGTTCATGCCCCCCCCCAAACAACAAGAATTCCCCCTTAAAATTGCATGTGCCTAAGCTGACACATGTCTCTCATGAAGCATGTTCCTTTCCATTTGGAAGTCATTCCCTCTTCCCAAAGGAACTTAGGATATAATCATATCCTTCTATCAACATTCAGAATAATAATAAAGTATTCTTGGACTTAAGCTCTTAAGATTAGTCCCTATTTCCAGCCTCTCAACCCCCTCTCCCTTACCCATCCTAGTGGATATTAGTCCCCCATACTCTTTCTTCATGGTCGGTTTACACGCAACGATGTTTTTATATTAATCGTATGAATATTTACACGTACAAAATAGTCTCCTGGCCTTTAACACCTAGGATCTCCAGCCTAATAAACACATAATCCTATCATCTTATAATTTCTTGTCTCACCGGCCTACAAAACATGTTACAATTCATAAATACAACTGGGGCTCATCCTTGGGGATATTACAATCCCCTCCCCTTATTTTTACACTATCTTCAGTGCAACTTATTTACATAGCATCAACAAGATTTTTTAAATATTCAAAAGATGTGGGTATTCTTCCTGCATAGCATCCTCATGCTCCCATGTCACATCTTCAGGACCGTACCAAGTCCACTGGACCTTTACAAGCCCTATGGATTGATTCCAGAGCTGATTTCTCTTCTGATCCAATATGCGCACTGAATACACTTGCAAGGCACCTTCTTGCTTCATCTAAATCACATTCCAATCAATCACATGATTAGGATCAGGTATATACTTCTTAAGCAATGAAACATGAAATACATTATGAACATTCATGGATGCAAGCAATGCAAGCATATAAGCAATTGGTCCAATACTTTCTATGATTTCAAATGGTCCACAATATATGGTTGCCAACTTGGAATAGTTTTCCAGCTTTTGGCTTTTACTTTCAAGAAAACATGATCACCCACTTTGAACTCCCTATGGGTTCTTTTCTTATCAGCGTAACTTTTCTGCCTATCTTGGGAAGCCTTCAAATTCTTCTTAATCTTCATCATTTTCTCTTCCATTTCCTTGAGCAACTTTGGCCCAACCACTCTCCTATCAGATGGGTTGTTGCACTTTATTCCATAAAGTGCTTCAAATGGGCTCATCTTCAGTGATGCTTGATACCCATTGTTGTAAGAAAATTCTACCAAGTGTATATAGTCCTCCCATTTGGATGGTTTTTCCATTACATACATCCTTAACATGTCTTCTATCACTTGGTTCACCCTTTATGTTTTCCCATCAAACTCAAGATGATAGGTTGTGCTGAAGTTCAGGTTCGTTCTGAACCCCTTAAATAACCCTCTTCAAAGCTTGGAGGTAAATTTTGGGTCTCTGTCAAACACAATTGTCTTGGTTATGCCATGCAATCGTGCTACTTCCCTCATATAGATATCAAAAACATTAGCTTCCTTGTGAGTTTCTTGTTTGTTCTAGGTAATCCTGTGATGAAATCCATTGTCACCATTTCCAATTTCCACTCAGGAATGGGAAATGGTTGTAGTAAACTAGGTGGGTGTCTATGCTTAGCCTTTACCTTTTGAAATTCCAATCATTTAACTATGTATTCAACAATATCCCTCTTCATGACGGGCCAATAATATTGGCTCTTGATTACTGAAACTATTTTTTTATATCCTGGGTGTCCCACACAAGGCACATTATGCATCTCTTTTAAAATTGCACTCCTCAATTCCATAGAATTTGGTAGATAGACTTTGTTTCTATACAGAAGGATTCCATTAATTCCCAATTCATAATCCTCAACCTTCTGTTGCATTTTACCTTGCTGCAATTTTGTTACCAATTCCATGTACTGGAGATCTGAATCTGCATCTTCAAAAATTCTACCTTTAAGATTTGTCTGATACATGCTAATGGATGTAGCATGCAGTTTGTGCACTCTCTTGTTGAGTGTGTCGACCACTTTGTTCTCCCTTCCTTTGATATGCTTGATATTGAATTCATACTCACAGAGGAATTCCAACCATCTTATCTTCCTAGCATTCAAAGTAGGTTGATCAAACAAATATTTCAGACTGTTATGGTTTTTCTTTAGCTCAAACTTCTTTCTCATGAGGTAGTGCCTCCACTTCTTCAAAGCATGCACTATGGCCACCAATTCAAAATCATGATTGGCATAGATCCTTTCATGCTCTTTTAACTTCCTTGATTCATAACATACAACAAATCCATTTTGATTGAGTACTCCACCAAGTCCTTCTTTACATGCATCCGTGCATACAATGAATTCTTCATTTGGATCTGCAATCCTCAGAATTGGAGCACTGGTTAACAATTGATTCAATTGTTGGAAGCTTCTTTCACATTCTTTTGTCCATTGAAGTTCCTTCCCCTTCCTTTGCAATGAAGTGATGGGGTGAGCTATTCTTGAGAACCTTGCAATGAACCTTATGTAATATCCATCTAGACCCATGAAGGATCTGAATTCTATCACATTGTTTGACACCGACCATTCTCTAATGGCTTCTATCTTCTTAGGATTCACGACTATCCCATCCTTTGAAATGATATGCCCCAAGTAGTGAATTCTTTTTT
Source organism: Picea engelmannii (assembly GCA_009831015.1). Classification (NCBI taxonomy): domain Eukaryota; kingdom Viridiplantae; phylum Streptophyta; class Pinopsida; order Pinales; family Pinaceae; genus Picea; species Picea engelmannii. The sequence continues at coordinate 3,831 of WSFP011548599.1, read as the reverse complement.
GATAAAATGAGCACTTGCTCAATTTGGCATACAACTAATTCTCTCTTAGCACCTACAACACCATCTTCAAGTGATGCTTGATCTCTTTCTCTGACTTTGAATATACAAGGATGTCATCCAGAAAGACAATGACAAACTTGTCCAAATATTCCCTGAAAACACCATTCATTAAGCACATAAAAACAAAGGGTGAGTTTGCTAACCCAAATGGCACCACTGTGAACTCATAATGACCATACCTTGTCCTAAAGGCGGTCTTGTTGATATCTTCCTCTTTAATTCTTACCTGTTGTTATCCTGACCTGAGATCTATCTTCGAAAATATCTTTGCATCCTTCAATTGATCAAAGAGATCATCAATCCTTGGCAGAGGATACTTGTTCTTTACAATCACTTTATTCAACTGTCTGAAATCAATGCACAATATTAATGTCCCATCTTTCTTCTTCACGAACAAGACTAGGGCACCCCAAGGTGATACGCTTGGGCATATATACCCCTTCTTCAAAAGCTCTTCAAGATGCATTTGCAGTTCCTCCAACTCTAGTGTACTCATTCTGTAAGGATTCTTTGACACTGGAGTTGCTCCAGGCATCAGGTTTATGGAGAAATCGATGTCTCTCTTTGGAGGTAGTCCTGGTACTTCCTTGAACACATCTTCAAAATCTTCCAGGACTGCATGATCCTCAAGATTTGGCAACTTATCCTTATATGCTTCCTCCATATGGGTTGCAAATATTTGACAACCTTTCCTGTAGCACTTTTTCTGTTGCATTGCTAAAATTTATCAGACAGTAACTTCCCTGGAAATTCCTTGGACTATTTTCGGATTCCCTTCCTCATCCATGCAAGTAAAATCCTTGTTACGACAATCTAGTATGGCATGGTGTTGATCCAACCAATCCATACCAATCAGAAAATCATATGACCCCAAAGGTAATATGTTAAAATATGCCCTGGTACTTAGTCCATTCATGCCCACTAGACATGATTTAACCAACTCAACAACCTTTCTCTTGGCTCCTGTAGCCAACTACACCAGCCAAGATTTCACATGCTTGCTTCTTCACAATTGCAACCTTTCCTCTACCTTGGGATCTATATAACTATGACTATCCCCTGAATCAATTAAAATATTAAAGGCATGGTTATTGATCATACCTTCAACTTCAATCATGTGTGATTGAAACTCAACTTGCTTGTTGTCCAGGGCTTCATAGATCCTTGTTATTCTACTGCCCCTCCATTGTTTATGCTTGCTGAACATTGTGGAAAATTCTCACTTTGTCACTTCTGTGAGGGAAATATATATACTTTTGATCCCCTTTACAACCCCAACCTTGCATAGGTGGCTATCTTGGCATTTGTCCACCTACTTCAGCCATCCCGGGCTCTCTAAACATTGGCTGCCTTTGAGGATTATTCTTGAAAAAGGGTGGCTTGTTCCCCTTCTGCCTTTTTTCCCTCTTTAACTTCTTCTTGTCTTCCCAGTCTCTTTGGAAAGTAGGCTTTCCTTTATGCTAATCATATAAGAATTTCTCTCTCCTTATGGTTTCTTCCATAGTTTTAGGATCATCATATTGGATCTTGTCACTAAGGAAAGTTGACAGTCCACTCAAATATCTTTGGATTTTCGTAGTCTCATCTTTGATGAAAGGGACATACTTCAAAAACTCTAGGAATCTTATTTCATATTCATCGATAGTCATGCTGCCCAATTTGAGTTCAAATAACTCTTTCATCTTTCTGGTCATAGTATCTCTTAGTTAAGTATTTCCTTTCAAAGTGTTTCTTGAATTCCCTCCAGGTAACATTCTTCTCTTTTATATGTTGTACTTGCACAAGTTGGTCCCACAACATGGATGCTTTTCCTTTTAGTTTATACATTGCAATTCTTCCTTCTGCATGAGAGGATTAATTCTACAATTGGAAATATTTCCTCATGCCAAGAATCCATGCCTCAGCATCTTCCTCCTTCTGGTGCTCTCCATCAAATGTAGGAGGTTTAATCTTGTTCATTTCACCCTTCATTTCATACACTCCAGATCTCCTATGATTTATGGTAGGAGATAGAATTGAACTACTGTGTTCCCTCCTCTTGGAGTGCCCTTGGGAGTGATGATGGTGTCTGCTAACACTCCTTGATTTTCTCTTCTCATCAGGGGACCTATGACTTCCTGATTTACTGGAGTCACTCTCCTTATCCAATTTATTTTCTATTATTTCCAAGCTCTGCATCAACTTTATGTTGAATTCTCCCTATTGTTCCCTGGCTTTCATGAGCTTTTTGATATCTTCTCGGTGAGTCTAGACATCTTTCTACAACTTTTCAATGATTTTCATCATGTTTGTTTCTTTATCTATCTTTTCTTCATGCAAATTGGAGTTCGATCCTTCAACTCCTATATGGACATCCATTCCTCTAAATTCATTTTCCGAACTATAAGAACCATGTTCCTTCCCCATTTCTTGGTACTATGCGACAATTCAGTTCGGTTCTGACAGTCATTAACTCTGCAAAATGTGCAGTCAACCAAGTTTTGTCAAGCTATCAAAATTTAATAATTTTATAGAATAAACCAATCTAATTCAACAAAACAATATCAGATTCCATTTTCTGCAGGTCTTGGTCGATCAAGAACCCCTTGGCTTCATTCTCTAAGCCCGATTCTATTCTGCCATAAATTTTGGGTGCTAGCCCCTTTTCTTCAACCCTTGATTTTCACATGACCACGGTTGGGACCCAATGCTTATGATTTGGGCACTTATCCAGAGCTCTTAAAGTTCAGGCTCCGACTTCAGAGGTTTTCCCTTTTTTCTCACATCCCAACATCACTGAACATCGAATTGTAGGACACGCGAAGAACGATGGATATACGGTCCACCTTCTTTCATGTGCCACTTCTTCTGGAGTTTCAAGTCTCTAGACTTCACGATCTTGCGCCACGCATCCACTGGGTCCCATGGTTTCCATGATCGAACTAATAAATGATGAAAATGTCACATCAAATTTAGTACTTTTCAAATTGCGGGGACATGGGTTGGTGGTTTTGGAGTAGCCCACCGATCATTCCACAATTGTCCCCACACTAACACATACCCCTTCTGGAAAATCGTGGTTTGGATTGTGGGGCCGCCTTGTAGAATTATCTTCCACACAACTTCAATCCCCGCAAAGCCTCTCGGCTCTCGATATTGATATATCGTGACCAAATTTAATGGGGCCCCGATCTAGCTATCTTCTTTGTCACTCTTAAATACTTTGTGCCACCACCAGGAGTGCCACTCGATAGGGCACATGAAGATAACACGTGGTCCAATCAGGCGATCATATATGTCACATTCTAATTTCATTTCCATCTTACCAAGGTTCTTAACTCATTGAAACATGGCACACATCCCATGTGTCCACGTCATCCCTAGTGACATCAGCATGCCACATCACTTTAGGACTTCGAGAGATTTCACCTTCGCAACCCCCCATTTCTCCCAAATGTCGAATTCCCAAACAAGACGATATTCTGACACGCGTCTCTTGCGACGAATGATCTAGATTAAATCTAGAATTCGGGACTTTGGGAGTTTGTGCATCAACACACTCCATTTCTCCTAAATGTCGCATTCTCAAACAAGCTAACTTGCTGACACGTGTTCCTTGATTGGATTTACGGACAAGAAATACACGAAGTTCACTCTGTTTTCTCTACACGTGACCGAGAGATGTGAGCTCAACTTAACATTTGGTCTCTTATCTCACTTTGCAAGATCGACAATCGTGTTTTAATGAACCATGAAGATCAATGACCAAGAATGATTGCAGGAACTCAACTT
>WSFP011548598.1:0-11398 GCA_009831015.1 Picea engelmannii | reverse complement strand
TTGAGTCTGTAGTATTCCTATTTTTCCTTTACTACTGGAAGATTTTAGGATCGAGGTTTATCCAAGTCAAGTGTTAGGATATGAACTGTGGATGTTTTACTTATTTATATATAAATCGATATGTATAGACTTACAAATATATGTCCGCGTCTAGCCTTTTGGATGCTTTTACTGTGTGGGGTAATTCTATCTTGCTGGTAATAGTTTCACTTTCAATTTCAGGCTACGTATAATGAGATTTGATAAATGCATAATGTCATTTCTAATTTGCACTGATGTAGAGCTTTATTTTCTATTCTAATGCATACAGTTTAGTTCCAGTGGGAATACATAAGAATATATGTGTATATATGTTTGACGTTGATCCTGTTTACTTTTGGATTCATAGGTATATAATTAAAACTTCAAACCGAACTCTGTGTGTAAATTCTTACAGCAAAATAACGACTTACAAGGGTATAAAGACCCACAGAAACCCAATAATCCCTATTTGTCCTAACAAAAAAAAAAAAACTCTAGTATTCATTCAGACTTTAGCTCAACCATAAACGTTGTTCAACATTAGATTCATGAGGTATGCTATCAGATACATACATCATTCATTTGGACAGATTTCACCCAGGATTATTAAATCCATACCGAATTTAATAGTTACACTACAATCGTGACTAAATCGTTCAATAGAAATAGGAAATAACTTGATTCAAATTTAATAAATACATCTCATCAGATATAAGATCATTCACGCAGAGAGGGATATGATACATATCTGAACCATTTCATGGGAAGGTAAAGGGAGCAACCACATTCCTCCCAACCGTAGAATAGGGAAATCATAATCACTTGGCCAATTCACCCCCTAGCCTAACCATGAACCCATGAGGAAGAACTTGGAAACTCTTCCTCCGCAATGTCCTTCAATTCCATCCCATTCATGTTGCCTCACACTCATTCAATAGTGTTCATAATAGCAAGGGAAAAAACAATAATCTCTTTCTCCCCAGCATAGTTGGTAGCGTCTTGCCTCCTCACATATGTTATTTATCAATCCAAATATTTTTGCCTAGGTCTTTTTTCCCTCACTTGGGAATTTTCGCAGCTTTATAAATCCCTGATTTTCAGTGGCTTCTAATGGCCAAATCTCTGATTTGCCACTTGTAACAATCAGCCCAGAGGTAGTTCCAACATGTTCCCCACTCATGGAGTCATGGTCAGCTGATTTCAACATGGTTGTTCTATTTGTCCTCCTGCAATCAATATAAATATTTTGTTTTCATACAAGTTTCATAGTCAAATAGTTAGTTGGGTCAAATCAGATCTTTGCCCAACAGTCATAATAATTAATTACAATTATTAAATTCAAAATTCGGAATTTCCATAAATGGCAAGAATTTTCCAAATTTGAATTTACTAAAAACAAAATAATTCCCCAACACATTAAATTTAAAAAAAAATACTTTTATTCTTGGGGACGTCACATCCTTTCCCCCTTTAATAAAACACTGTCCTCAGTGTTCGTTCCTTTCTTGGAACAGGATTGGATGATATTTCCATAGATCTCCCTCCAACTCCCAAGTGGTCTCCTCAGGACTAAAGTGCTTCCATTGCACCTTTACCTGAGCAATGGCTCTGTTCCGAAGTGCTATTTCTCTCCAGTCTAGAATACGCAGGGGTTCCACCTAGAACTTGCCTTCAAGCTCCACCTGCACCAAGTTCCAATCAATCATATGAGTAGAATCATGAACATATTTTTTTAACAAGGAAAGATGAAATACATTGTGAATTCTTAGATTAGCTGGGAGTGCAAGTTGGTATGCTACGAGTCCAATTCAAGTTAGTATCTCGAAGGGCCCACAAAACCTGGGTGCCATCTTGGCATAGTTCCCTAACTTCAATGAACTTCTTCAAGATTTGACCTTCAAATAAACATGGTCTCCCACTTGAAATTCTAAGTGTCTTATTTTCTGATCTGCATAGCTTTTCTCTTTGTCCTGTGCTTCTTTTAAGTTATGTTGTACCTTCCTTACCATGTTCTCCATTTCTTAAAGCATCTCAGGTCCAACCATGAGTCTGTCCGATGGGTTATCCCAACTAATTGGGGTCGTACACCTTCTACCAATCCGTACCTCAAAAGGGCTTAACTTGGCCAAAGTTTGGTACCCATTGTTATATGCAAATTCTACTAAGTGTAGGTAGTCTTCCCACTTGTTCGGTTTCATTCTTAAGTACATGCAGAGTATATCCTCTACAATTTGGTTTGTCCTTTCGGTCTTTCCATCCATTTGTGGATGATAAGTCGTATTGAAATTCAAATTAGTATTTAGCCCTACAAACAACTCCTTCCAAAAAGTGGATGTTAATTTTATGTCTCTATCTAAAATCACCATTTTAGGAATACCATGCAGTCTAAAAGTTTCTTTCATGAATATTTCAGCAATTTTTATAGCTTTAAAAGTAGACTTTACAGGAATAAAGTGTGCAGACTTACTAAGTTTATCGATTACAACCATGATAGAGTCATTCTATTTCTGAGTTTTGGGCAAACCTGTTATAAAGTCTAACGATATGGTCTCCCATTTCCACTCTAGTAATGGTAATGGCTATAATAGGCCGACTGGATGTTGGTGTTCGGCCTTGACCTGCTGACAATCTTGGCACCTAGCCAAGTATTCTACTGTTTCGCCCTTCATATTATGCCAGCAGAATAGTTTTCTAAGTGATGATATTGTTTTCTGATATCCTGGATGGCCAGAATACGATTGCTTATGTACTTCGTCCAATACAATTAATTTCATCTCTATTGAATCTGGTATGTAGAGTCTATTTTTAAATCGTAATAGTCCCTTCTTATTGATACTTAGTTCTCGTTTATTTGCGTTTGTGGTACTGTCTTGTAATTCTATCATTATCTTAGTGTAATTTTCGTCGTTAATACCCGCCATCCTTATTCTTTGTTCTAAATCACTTTCTTTCCTGTTGATATTTATCTCAAATAACCCATGGACTCTTCTACTTAAAGCATCTGCTACCTTATTTTCTTTGCCCTTGATATGTCTGACTTCGAAGTCGAATTCGCTCAAAAAGGCTAGCCATCTTGCTTGCCTTGCATTGAAATATGGTTGGCTAAATAGATATTTCACACCACTATTATCTGTCAATAGTAGAAAATTTATTCCCATTATGTAGTGTAACCACATTTTTAAGGCGTGTATTACCGCTACCAATTCTAAGTCGTGAGTGACATAATTTCGCGTATGTTCTTTTAATTTCTGGGATTTGTAGCAAATCACGTGTCCTTCCCGAGTTAGGACACCACCTAGAACCTCTTTACTTGCATCAACACAAACCGTGAAGTCCTTATCTAGGTATGCTACCTTCAAAATGGGCGTTGATGTCAATAATTCCTTTAGCTTGTTAAAACTGTCTTGACACTTTTGTGACCAGTTAAACTTGGTCCCTTTCTTTTGTAATGACATGATAGGGTAGGATATCTTGGAAAACCCTTCTATAAATCTGCGATAATATTCAGTGATTCCCATGAATGACCAGATATCTGCCACATCCTTTGGTACCAACCATTCCATAATGGATTTTATCTTTTCCGAGTCTATGAAAATACCTTCTGCGGAAATGACATGTCCTAAATATTGTATTTCCTTTTGATAAAAGTCACACTTGTCGAATTTTGTGTAAATTTTGTGTTTCCTCAACGTTTGCAGAACTATTCTTAAGTGTTCATCATGTTCTTCCTTCGTTTTAGAATAGACTAGGATATCGTCGATAAATACTACTACGAACTTGTCTAAGTACTGACTGAAAATATTGTTTATCAGGCACATAAATGTGGCTGGTGCGTTAGTGAGTCCGAAAGGTATGACTACAAACTCATAGTGTCCATATCTTATTCGAAAAGTTGTTTTGTTTATGTCCTCATCCTTTATACTAACTTGATCATAACTGGATCGTAAATCCAACTTTGAAAAGATCTTGGCCCCACCAACTTGATCGAACAGATCATTTATCCTTGGTAAGGGGTATTTGTTCTTAATAGTCATTTTTTTCAGTTGTCTATAATCGATACATAGTCTTAGAGTACCGTCTTTCTTTTTCACAAAGAGGACTGGTGCCCCCTAAGGTGAGACACTCAGTCTAATATACTCCTTGTCCAACAATTCCTGTAATTGTAATTTTAATTCTGTCAGTTCTGGTAGACTCATCCAGTAAGGTGGTTTTGAGATAAGGGTTGAACCGGGTAGTAGCTCTATGGAGAATTCTATTTCCCTTCGAGGGGGTAGTTCATGTATCTCATCCACAAACATGTCCCTAAAATCACGTAGGAGAGCAAAGTCTTCTAACTTTGGCTTATCTTCTTTTTCTAACAGATTCGTTACTTGGATGGCATAAACTTGACATCCTTTTCTCATACATTTCTTGAGTTGCATCGCTGAAACTTGCATGACTGATATAGGCTTTAGTATACCTTGGGTTGTTCTAGTAGTGTTGAAGTTGTCTTTATATTTGAGTAACTTTGTATAACAATCTAGCACTTCTTTATGCTGCTCCAACCAATCCACCCCAATAATCATATCGTAAGTTCCTTATGGTAGGATTTTCAGATTTGTTCTTATATTTTGACCATCTAAGATGAACTCCAAATCATAAATAAATTCGACTACTTTCCTTTTAGTTCCTGTTGCTAGTTGTACCAGCCATGATTTTGCGTGCTTCAATTTCTTAAGTTTGTTTGACTCTACTACCTTAGGAGTAATATAACTTAGTGTAGCTCCAGGGTCAATTAAAACATAAATTTGAGAGTTATTGATTTTACCTTCAATCTCTACCACAAAGGACTGGTGGTCAGCTTGCCGACCATCTATGGCTGCATTTATCCGATGCAGGCTTCTGCCCACGTCTCCCACCGTCAAGGCTTCCTATAAATTATGAACTGCAATTCTGTTTGCTGAACTTAAACATGGACAGTTCCTCCTTAGATGAGGTTCTCCACATTCCTAGCACTTTAGTGGCTTGCGGGAGCTGTCCCTAAATGTTTTTTCTCCCAAATTTATCGGTTTACCGCCGCCCTACGTATTCAGATGATTGGAGTGAAAATCCTTTCTCGAATATCTTTTTGTTGCATTCTGATACAGAGCTGGCTGGTATCCCTTCTTTTGTTGGTTCATTCGATCTTGTTTCTTATCCTTCCAGGCTTTGGGAAACTCCACTCGTTGTTTGTACTGGTCATAGCACATTCGTTCTTTCCTGAATACTTCACTCAAGGATTTAGGGTTGTCAACCTAATTTATGTCACTGTAGGACTATGGTAAACAGCTTAAGAATCGCTGGATTTTTACCTTATCCTCCTAGATATATGGTACGAACCTAGGCAGCTCTAGAAATTTGTTTATAAGGTCCTCCATCAACATCTGTCCAAGTCGTAACTCATAGAATTCTTTCGTTTTCCTTTCATAATAGCTTTCAGAAAGGTATTTTTTTTTTAAATACTTCTTAAAGTCACACCATTCCAACTGTTTCTCTTTCAGGCCCTTGGCCAATTTCAAGTCTTGCCACCAAATGATGGATTTCCCTTTAAGATTGTAGATGGCCATTATGACCTTCATATTGATGGAATAGTTTTAGATCTGGAAGTATTTTTTTATGTCCAACAACCATGCCTCAACTTCTTCTCCTGTCCTGAATTCTCCATCAAAGGTGGATGGTTTAATTTTTTTAAATTTTCCTTCAAGGTGGTCTACTTGTTTTCTTTTTCTGTCTATTTTAGTTTTGTCTTCAATTGAAGGTGTTCCTTCGAACGAACTGTCTCCTTTTTCTGTTTCTAACCCAAAGATCTTGGAGGCCCTTTTGCTGACCTCTTCATCATGGTTATCATGCTTTGGGATTTTCTTGGTCACTATAATGCGCAACATGACTTCATTTATCTCTTGTTGTTCCTATCGTGCCTTCTTTAATTTCTCATTGTCCACTTTGAAAACCTGCAACTCAACAATGAGATTCCTCATTGTTTCCAATACTTCCGTAGGAGAGCCTCCGACACTATTCTACCTTGGATCTCTATGAGGTCCATGTTCTGGATTTCCTTCCATCCTGATTTCTGCATCATTCTGAGCTACCATGATTAACACGAAACAAATAAGTATTTTGTTTGTAACAAATAATTTTATTATTATTTTCGCATAAGTAACAATATATATATGTCAAAGCGTTAATGTGGCCCTATTCAAGGCCCAGTGTTGTAAACTCTACTCTGATACCATATGTAATATACCTCTAATTTGACATAAATTTCCTTTTTTTTTTAATGGGACATTAATCTCCAACTTTTCCTTTAATAACATTGTAGAACAGGATATTTAAAGTTTACCCTGATTACAGATTGGTGTTCTAACTGTTACATGAGGATAGTACTATGTTAAACTAATCATCATGCTTTATATGATGGGTTGTCAAAAGGTTACAATGCCTTTTCCACACATATATCTCTTTTATAAATCTTATTAATACTTATACATATACCCAACCACCTGTATACGATGTTCATTAGGATTCTTCATGTTGCGCGCAAGTTTAAAACATTTCCATATCGTAATAGCATATCCATCAAACTATGTAAATGTCGAGAGTTATGACCTTGGTGTAATCTTGTATTAAGTCATGGTTAGTGATACTATTTTTCAATGCCTGAGTCACTGAAACGTTTTCCCTTAAGGCTCAGACGTGTTCATAACACTGGTAGTCATCTAACTTAAGGTTTTAAACCAGACAATTCTCACGCAAAACTCCCTATGCAACTAACTCGTAACTAAAAGTCATACCACCGATAGAGAATATAGAAAGGTAAGCTAACTGAATGAATTAATTTGTGACTGAACAATTACAACTGGATAGTCATGAAGTGACTGTCATTAATCTCGTATCTTCGTTGGTAAGGGGAGGAAATGCATCTGTTAGAAAAGAACTAAGGCTTTATGCCTGTGTTTAATAAGGGTCCTGCACGCACCAGTCTTGATGGCTCTCCCACCTCACCTTCCCTAATCCCAACGTGCCAATTCCATCCTAGCACATGGTCCACCATCCTTCGGAATTTAATCTAGCAGTACACCCTTCACTTAGATTTTAGGCGAGCTCTTTCCTCGTCATTGTGACTTATCGAGAAAACAGTATCGGCTCTGTGGGTGGTTCTTTTGCATGAGGAAAAAAAATGTACACTGGAGGTTGTTGATCATCCTTCCAGTCGACTCGACCCATTTTCTTGGTAAGTTTTTTCCTATTATGTAATCTTAAAATAGAGGCATAGAGATCTGGTGGTTCAAATCGGTGAAGGCAATTTTACTTGTAGTTCTTATCACAGAGTTTTCATGTATTTCTTTTCGATATACTGAGAATTTTCGGCACTCTGTCTCCTCGCTCAAAGCTTAGAGACTTGTCAGTTTAGCCTCCTGGTAATTAGTTTAGGGCTTTCGGTATACCCGAGGTTACACTACTCCACGCTCATACCCGGTGGTTATAGGACGAGACTAGGGTCGATTACATGTGAGTTTTGGTTGGTAAACATGTTAGGGTACCCTGTGTGTGAGAACTCTTTCACTCCCAACCTTTCCTTTGCAAAGGTTGAGTCCTCTTGTTCGTCATTCCATTCAATCCCTTAACTTGTTCTTTTCAATGGAGCCCGTAGCCATCACTTATTTGGTAAAGAAAAAAAATACTACTTAAGACATTCGCGTCTAAATCCTGAAAATTCCTTACGGTATGTGTCTTTTGAATATTAAGGTTCTGTGAGTATTTATATAAGGGTATTGCTTCCATCGAATAAAATTGTGCATCGACAGTTTTTGTATTGATGACGCTAACTGTTGCAAGGCAACCTCGTAAGGGTCTGGTCCTGATACACCCTATGATGACTGCTTGTTCTTATTACTCTCTATAGTCTTGATTTGGGGAGGGTTTCAGATTCCAACGTTGGGGTAAGGTCTTGGTTTGAGACCTGTCTTCGTCACAAATCGACTTATACTTGTCTGTGTATTATAGAAGCCAATGTCGTCATCTATTTTACTATGTTTAAATCTGTTATTCACTGTAACTGTACTTTTGTTCTATTATATTTTTTTTGTTTTCGTTCAAAGCACTAGTATAATCACTAATGGTGGGCTTTTCTAATGCGATGACCCATCAGAGACTTGTTGTGCGCTCCTCCCACGGATCGGATATCCATCCAGGAGACAAACACCAAGGAAGGAAAAGGATGAAACCACCAAGTCGGAAGTTAAGTATTCTCTGGTAGATTATGTTAATAATAATTATCACTTCTGTTGGTGTTCTCTTATTTATTCTAAATAATTTACTGATTCTCATGATTGATAATTCTTCCAAGCTTTTGTTCATGCAAGGACTTTAGAGCTTCCTCTTCGTCTGCGTTAAAAAAAAAGGTATTCGAGTTCCTTTTTCTATTAACCACTAAGGAGGCCCAACAAACAGGGTTACAAATTTTAGTTTGTCGGCGTTCGGTAAAGGCGCCTGGTTACCCATAAAGACTTGGAAAGAGGGAAAATTTCCAACTGTAATCTTAAGTTTTAGGTTTGGCAACCATGAGTAATGATAAATCGAAGGTTTTCCTATGGGAATTACTTTCTGGTTTAAATGAACACTGTAATGACTATTGTAATTAATCAAATCATCTCACTTTTCAGATGTATCTTAGACTGGTACTTGGTAATAAAGGCCATCGTTTCAGTTTTTCTTTAAATCTCTGTATGACTCAAATCTTACAGTTATAAAAAGTTTCGGCAGGATTATCTATAAATTGAAGGATTGTTTTCTTAAAACGATTTTCTTTCTTTTACTCAGGCATTTTGTATTACCTCGTTGAGTCTGTAGTATTCTTATTTTTCCTTTAATAGTTGCACTTGCAATTTCAAGCTGTGTATAACGATATTTGATAAATGCATAATGCCACTGTTGTAGAGGTTTATTTGCTATTCTAATGCATACATTTTAGTTCCAGTGGGAATACATAAGAATATATGTGTATATATGTTTGACCTTGATCTTGTTTACTTTCAGATTCATAGGTATATAATTAAAACTTCAAACTGAACTCTGTGTGTAAATTCTTATAGCAAAATAACGACTTACAAGGGTATAAAGACCTACAGAAACACAATAATCCCGATTTGTCCTAACAAAAAAAAAACAACTCTAGTATTCATTCAGACTTTAACTCAACCATAAACGTTGTTCAACATTAGATTCGTGAGGTATGCTATCATATACATACATCATTCATTTGGATAGATTCTTCCCAGGATTATTAAATCCATACCGAATTTAATAGTTGCACTACAACTGTGACTAAATCGTTCAACAAAAATGGGAAATAACTCGATTCAAATTTAATAAATACATCTCATCAAATATAAGATCATTCACGCAGAGAGGGATAGGATACATATCTGAACCAGTTCACAGGAAGGTAAAGGGAACAACCATGTTCCTCCCAACCGTAGAATAGGGTAGTCATAATCACTTGCCCAATTCAACCCCTAGCTTGACCATGAACCCATGAGGATGAACTTGGAAACTCTTCCTCCGTAATGTCCTTCAATTCCATCCCATTCCTCTTGCCTCACACTCATTCAATAGTGTTCATAACAGCAAGGGAGAAATCATTAGTCTCTTTCTCCCCAACATACTTGGTAGCGTGCTGCCTCCTCACATATGCTATTTATCAATCCAAATCTTTTTTCCCAGGGATTTTTTCCCTCACTTGGGGATTTTTGCATCTTTCTAAATCCCTAATTTTCAGGGGCTGCTAATGGCCAAATCTTTGATTTGCCACTTGTAACAATCAACCCAGAGGTAGTTCCAACATGTTCCCCACTCATGGAGTCATGGTGAGATGATTTCAACATGGCTGTTCCATTTGTCCTCCTGCAATCAATATAAATATTCTGTTTTCATACAAGTGTCATAGTCAAATAGTTAGTTGGGTCAAATCAGATCTTTGCCCAATAGTCATAATAATTAATTACAATTATTAAATTTGAAATTCGGAATTGCCATAAATGGCAAGAATTTTCCAAATTCAAATTTACTAAAAACAGAATAATTTCCCAACACATTAAATTTCAAAAAAAAAAAAAATATTCTTGGGGACATCACAATTGTTGATGGAACACACGGCTTTGTGTGAGTTAACTAAACCTTTCGGCCATGCATGGTCAGAAGTTTGACCAAATACCTAGCTTATTCTAGCCTATAAAAGAAGGGTTAGGGGTCCCATTTGGAAGACAAGAATCATAGTAAAGAAACTATACCCTATTGTGCATTCCCTCTGTCCCAACCTTTAGCCATCCTTGTGTAAAGAGAAATATAGAGCAAAGAAGTTGAAGGACAGTTGAAGAGGAGCCCAGGACTAGGTTTGTGGAGTAGTGGCCAGCTTCATCATTGTAAGTTGATTTGTTTAAGTTAATAATAAAGAAATATTTTTCCCGTCCCACCATATGAGGTTTTCATGGTTTATTGGATACATGTTGATTGAATCTCTAACCCATTAATCTGTAGATCAAATGCATGTAGAATTCTTTGTTTGTCTTGTGTGAATGCAAGTCAACCTTCAGAGGAAAGCTACAGTCAAAGAGCGATTAAGCGTGAAGAAGGATCGATATCAAACGCCCAAAATAAGGTATGTTCACTTGATCTTCTTAACTATGTATTTGCTTAAGAATAATGGGGATTAGGTCTGGAACGACGGTAGAAAGTAGGAATCTTTAGGTATTTTCTGCATGCATGATAAAACCCTAAGTGCTAATCCATAGAGGGATTTCCTACTCACAACACTTTGTGACACTAAGAAGCTTGAAGATGAAAATCACTTTCTCTTAGATTGTCGAGCCTATACCCATATTAGATCTCATTTTGAAAATATTGATCACACTACCAACCTTCCTAACCTCTTAACTCAACAAAAGTATGGTGATCTTGGAAAGCTTCTCTTAATGTTTTTCGAGCACAAAAACACAATTCTAAAGGATCACAAGTAATCACTTACCCTCTTAAGTTATGATAGATCAATTAGGTCTTAGTGGATGTTAATCATCATCATCATCATCATCATAAACAATTATTTAAATTTTATTCAATATTATTTTTAACTTTTTTAAATGTAAATTTGAAATTTTGGAATTTTTATTTTGTTTATGATAATAAAGGTTTTTACCTAGAAATTGATCCTTCTTGACTCTAGAGTTAAAATGGATATATACTTGTATATACTATTTTATATGAATATTAATAAATAAACTATAAATTAAATTTATGATATCTATCCTATAATATTAATATTAAATATTGTATTCATTATTAATATGTGATAATGTTTTGTTAA
>WSFP011548597.1:0-11398 GCA_009831015.1 Picea engelmannii | reverse complement strand
TAATATATCTTTGACTTTTTCAAAAATTATTCTTTAAATTATAAGATATAAAATACTCTTTCTAATAGCCTTTTCACCTTATAATTACACCTTCAATAATATTTTTTTTAATATCTTTTCACTTTATTTATTTTTCAAACCAATCACTTTTTAATAATATTACTCAAAGTCCCTTTGGTGTATATATTTTAAATTAAAGAGCTTTAACTTTTTCTTATACTTCCCCTTATAACATATACTTCACCTTTATTTTATAATTTACCCCTTTTATTGATGTTTTTTTATTAAATATGATTATTTTTTTAAGTCATTAAAAGAGCCCTAACCCTTTTATAAAAATTATTATTTTTTTTCAATTTTTTTTTTTTAAATCTTAAAAGTAATTTAATACTTTCACCTTGACGTAGGCGAATTTGGATTGAGTAAACTTTAAATAATCCTTTGACTTAATTTTTTTTTTCACTTATGATATGGTTATGTGACTATTATGTCCTTTTGGACTGCCCATTAATTTTGAATTTTTATCTTATTTGAAACCTTAATCTTTAATTTATAATAATTGTTTGCAATATCCCGAATAGTCACGACCCGTGGTTTAATGTTGCACTCATTGAATTCTGGATTCACTATTCTGATTTAATAATATTTGTTGCAACGATGATACAGACAATAGCGGTACGGAAACGAAGTACAGACGACAGATGTATGACCCTGTATGGCTCCAATCATATGGTGGCTGCAATCTGTTTGGCTACTGTAATTTGTACGGCAATTTTTCTGCAATTTAATGTGCCTCTTGGTACGGTGTTGTACGACCGAATTTATATTGGCAATTGTTGTACAGATAGATTGACGAGTGGAAAAATACAAAAGATGGATGTGCAGTTTTCAATAAAATGGACGGCTGTATTGTCAAACAATTACTGTCAAAATAGTACGGATTGGATGGGCTATTGAATGCAGATTGTACGGATGTTGATTACTATTAATTGCAGAAAAGTACGGACTGTACTGGTACAATGAATGTGTATAGATTTTTTCTTCTTTTATTTTTTTTTTGGCAAGTGAATGATCTTTTTATATATACTTTTAATTTTTTCTTCTTATCAATTCTGATTATGTTCTCAGATTTACAGTGGAATTCCTTCAGCAAAATTCTGAGAATGGCCAAAAGCCGGATTAGACGGGATCCGGTAAAAGTATGGCCAAAGGCCTAGCTTTGGTCAAAGACTGAAGTTTTTAAGAACTATGAAAATTTGAATGGCCAAAGGCCTGGTTGGTGGTCAAAGACCAAATTTCTTAGAGAAACTCTGAAACGTTTTTGTGTGGCTAAAAGCTGGTTCAGATAAGGTCTGATAAAAACTTATTGGCCAAAGGCCGGGATCAGAAAAACGAAGCTCTGATACCAAATAAGACGAACAAAGTTCGCTCACACAAGAATTATCCAAAATATTTGGAATATAACAAAGTAATCCATATAGGACTGCAAATAATAAATGAATAGATAAGATAAGATATGAATACAATTGAGAATGAGGGCTCGTTTATATACCCACACAGGGGTGCCCTTAACCAATAGTCATGTCTTTTGAGACATGTCCTTTCATTATTAATAATTATTATTTATTAATTAATTATTATGTTATGAATATCTATTTATATGTATATTTATGTTCATAACACCTGGGTTTTCAACCCTAAATGGAAAGAGGAATCCTATTGAGGTGACAGTGTTAGGATAACCTCAAGTTACACCAATTTGCTTTCCATTTACCTTTCCTTTGATCAAAGTACAATTGTGTGATAATAGTAACCATGTTTATCCCTTTTTGCCCTGGCTATAGTCTAACGGGGCTGTTTAGACCATTAAGCCTCCTTTGGAGCTCCTATTTGGAAAGGGACATTACACTTGGTGGTAGCCAAAAGTTGCCAAGAGATAAGAGTACTTGTAAAGAGTGATGTACCTACTCGAGACACAAGAACAAGCCAAATATATGCGTATAATGTTAAGTAGACAAGGAAGTTAAGCTTGCTGTCCCTAATTGCAGCAGTAAACAAAAGTATATATCAACAACAAAAAGATAGTAAGAGATACAAAATAAAGTTGCTTAAAGATTAGTGCAAGGTACAAGAGACAAGCTAGTGAATTGACTAGTTTAGCTCAATAAGATAGCATAAAACTATAGCAACAATTTAAGGTTGTTGTAAACAAGTTTTGTAGAAATAATTATCAGCCTTATGGATGTAACAAACAAGTTATTACAGCATATAAATCAAGCGTCAAAATTGAAGAAAATTGAGGTACTATGAGGCTGCCAACTAAGGTATGTCTTTGACCTTGAGATTGGCTCTGACCTTCAGTAACTTTCTGCCTATAGTAATTGTAGATTAAGTGTTCTTTGAGGTTCCCTTGAAAGTGTTTTCGTAACCCAAAGTTAGCATATGCAATATAACTCAAAACAAGTAACACTCCTCTAGATCTTAACAACACAAGTAAGCTGATCTACACTCTAAGCATGCATGAAATGAACACATGTAAATTTGGTCAACATGACCCTAGATAAAACCCCCCCGGGGAAAACCAGTTTGGAATGGAAGTATATATAAGTGGTGTTGAAAGCATGAGATATAACAAGAAATACAATATGATGGAACCTGTATACAAAGCAAGATCCTCTCGAGACTTGCCAAAGGAACCAAGAATAAATGTGCCCAAGACTAGTGCGCCTCTTCCTCTTGTTTCCAAATCCACTGAAGTGAAGCACCCTTGACCTTGGATGCTCTGAAGAAGAATCCCTTGCACACAAATGTGCTCTTGTGTGCTACCTCTCCATTGAACAAACAGATCTGACTTTCTCCAACTGTAACTCCTCCCCGCTAGGTGTGCGCCCTCGTCCAAGCAAGTGTGATTACCACTAAATAATAGGGTCCCTAGCTCCCATAGATCCTCCATGAATAGAAGCACCGAAGCTGCCCTCTTCCAATGCCTCCAACCTCATGGTCATGCTCCTCCTCAAGCTCTCCAAGTGAAGATAAGAGTGAATGAGCACCCTTAGGCCTCTTGTGCCCTCCATGAGAAAATCATAAGGAAACCTAATAGTGAATGGCTAGGATCAATCCAAGCCATTCCTAATCAATGGTTGAGATAATCCGACAATAATCTCAATTCAAAACCCACTTTGGGTTAAGTTCTCTTAGTTTACTTTATGTCCCTCAATTCACCCACAAAGTGAATTAATAGTCACTTTAGGCTAAAATGACCAAATTTCACTTTTGACTTAAATCTCCCAAGTCAAGGTGAAATTAGACATTAAGTACAAAGTACAAGAGTACCAACATCTCCCTCTTATGGTTAGAGGCTCCAAACCACAAGGGAACTACTTCTTGAGGTACACAAAAACTCAACAAAAACTTGCCAACAATCCATCCAAAAAGTGCGCTAGCATTAGTAGATTAATGTGGCAAACTTTCAACAACTTTCCACGGTTGAGTAGTAAGTTATACATGAAAAAGTATTAGGGTTTCTGCAGTCGTAATGGATGTAGATGAAAAGACTTAGCACATTGAGATGACCTAGTGGCAATGACAAGCCTAGAACATCAAGAAGAGATTACAATCTGAACAAGTTGATTATCTCGTGTTTTCACGTATCCCAATGTAACAATTTTGTTTCTCCAATGCAAATTGAAAATGATTAGTGCGTTAACTATTGGGTTATGGAGTCAAAGAATGAGTCAACTATACTACTTCCTTGGGGGTGTAAACCCTTTTACTCCCCAAGGCAAGTAAAGCTAATTAGGAAGTGCTAGGAGGGTGTAAGCCCTTTTACTTCTCCTAACACTACCTTAAGCAACAAATTATTTCCAAGAAAAATATTGATGCGCTTAGTGGGGTTGTATGCCCTTATACTCCCCAAGAAATCCAACTAGTTAACCTTGCAACCAAGAGAAAGAGACCATAACAAGATAAAACCTTTCACCTAGAGAAAGAACTAACAAGAAAAACTTCTACTTTACCAAGAAGTATCCACCGATATGTAAGAGAAATACTTCAAAAGAGGTAGTGCACCACTTCTTTCTACCAATAGAAAAGAGCACTATAACAAGTGCAAATGAGAGAGAAAATGCCCAAGAATAGTGGAAATTTCAGCCAAGTACTTCTCACAATGGGAGAGTTATGTTATGAAATGAGATTCAAATGTTCTCTATTTATACAAAATGTCTTAAACATTGTTTGTCCACATAAGTTAGGGTAAGCACAAAATAAGGGGGCAACAACCCTTGTTTTGCCCCTTTACACAACTAATATTATTTAATTTTTACCTTTGTACATGAAAACAAACCCTAAAACATGACGTCAGCCTCTAAGGGTGATGTTTTGACCCTTTGAGCAAGTCATTGGGGTGGAATGCTGAGGTCTTTGGGGCTCATGAAGCCTCCCTCTCAAGCGCTATAGCCTCCTCAAGTCTCCTCCCACCAAAACATACCAAGTGACAAGTAGCAACTCCATCACCACCAAATCCTAGGCCCTCTATGACGTCAAACCTCAAGAGAGTGAAGTTTTTCCTCCTTCAAGCAAAACATTTGAGTGATAGTGACTAGGTTAGGTCCTCCATGATGCAATGCAAGCCTCCAAAGGCATGTCTCTGTGATCTGGTGTGTGGGCCTTTGGCAACCAATTTGTGGGCTTGAAGCCCCATGTTGAGGAAAAGGTATGGAAAACCTTACTTAAGCATTTTAAGATCTTGCCAGGCTAAGACAAGATAGTTGAGAATGTACCCGGGGTTTATAGCCTAAAAAATAATCGCTTAATCCACAAGTATTAAGTACAAAGGATCAAGGCTGGTTTTTATGTTTTATTTATAACAATGCAAAAGAAATAAACTTAAACAAAGTTACATGAATGTGTACAGAAATTACACAAATGTGTACATGGAGATAAAAGCAAAAGAATGAGCTAAATCATTAAAACACATGTGTGAGACTGAAATAATAATCTGATTTTTTCATTTATTTCATTCGGAGATACAAAACTGAGTTCTCTTTACAAACCCTTGCGAGGGTAGGGACCAAAGTCATCTTTAGAAGCCTTTGATGGGCACCATACAAAAAGACTCTAACAACAAGAAGAAAACTGAAGCTAAAGGTTTGGATGAACTTGCCACAAAATGTTGTCACTTGACTCTGCAAGATATTCTTTATCAGTCATGAAATTCAATTCATAAACAAACAAGAATACACATACTGCCAAAGATAAATCATACACCTTTAAAACAAGCTGCTGAAATATGTGATTCAGTTTTTTGAATCTTGCTGCCTTCAATAAAACCCTGTTGTCATCAAGAGGGTTAAGCCTTCTAGTAAACTCAAAATGAATGAAAGTTGAAAGTATCTCACTAGTATAGAGAAAACCTTATGGCTGTAGATCTCCTTCTATTCTCTCCCCCTTGTTTCTTCATCTCATTGAGCTTTTATTCCTTCTCAATAAGTTATGGTAGTTCAACTACCTTTATTTAGTTAAGCCAAATTAGCTTAACTAATTAGTTCAGACAAATAATAAGAGTATATATAAATAAGGGTCTAATTAATAATGACTAAATAGGTGGAACCCCTTGTGACTCCCAATTATTTCCTTTTAATAGTCATTAAACATGAAATATACAACTCAATCATTTGATTCAAATATCCTCCTTGTAACTCTCGTGCTCATTTTTATAATCAAATATTTAAATATCAACAAAATATAATATGACCATATCCAAAATAACATTATATCCATGTTGTCCCCAAAAAAACTGCCTAAATTTATGCTTGCTGTCCAAAACTTTGTCAAAGTAAAAATAGTGTCTTCTACATAAAAATAACATTTATCATCATCAAAAACCATATTTACTGTGAGAGGCATTTGGCCTCTTTTCATTACTGTCCCCTATTGATTTTTCTGTGGCAGCCTTTGGTTGGTTGGAACCTTGAGGCTGAACTACACCGATAACATGAGAACAATCATCCTTAAGATGAAGGCGGGAGGAAACAGATTTGGAAGACTCTTTGGATGAGTTGAAGGGAGTGGCTACTCCTTTTCCTTTGTCCTGCACATGCTTGAGAATATCGGTTTTCAACCTCTTACTAGCATGAGATGACTGCATGGGTGAAACAACATGATCAACTTGGGCAATTTGATTCTTTTGTGGTGGCGAAGGGGGTAATGGCAAATAAGCAGTAGGCCAACCGTGATGATGAACAACGAGCTGGTGGAAAATCTGTTGCCCACCATCGTTGGTAGGCGGTTCTGGTTGCATTGATACATGATGAGGGACTCAGATACCGAAAAAGTTTTGATGTGCTTGGAAGGGAGGCCTTTTAGGTCGAGGCTGGAGGATACCTTGGCCTACTAGGTTGAAGAACCCAACTTGAATAAGATGATTCAATTCTTGTGGATTGACATTGAAATGTATGGAAAACCGAGGTCTCCTATGACCTCTTTGCCAATTTCCTCTTCCATTACTGCCCCTGCTGAAGAAACTCATCCTGAAGCAATGTTCCAATTAGTTATGAAAAATCTTGACAGTCCATGCATCAACTCTACCTAAATAAAATTAAAGGTTGGCTCTATCATTCACAATAGAAGCACATGCAATCAATCCATTCATCATACTACTCAATTCAACAATTAATTGCTATTGAACATGGAATGATAGGGTTATTGGGAAGGCGAGGGGTTTATAATGAGAGAAAAGTGGTAGCATGGACGAGAACCACCAACGGATACTGTTCAAGCAAACACATGTGCAACTTCCATAAAAACAATATTTCCATTTCCAAATTTCAAAAGCCAGTCCCTTCCTTTTCCTTATTTTAAAATGCAATTCAAAATAACAGAACAAGGAATTAAAGTGAATTTGGGAAGATGGTGGGCTTGGAAGGAGCGAAAAGTGGTATAATGAACAGGAAATGAGATGGATATTGTTCCATTATATGTAATAACATTCGTTCTTTAAAATATTACATCCTCAATTTCCAAAGAAAACATTTTTAACTGTAAGCAATCTCAAGGTTCAAAACACAACAGCTTCCATACCAAACCCAAAACATATCTCCAGGACTATGAAACTCAACCATTTAATTTCCACTTTTTCTTCATATATGTTTGATTGAACAACAACACAATTTATAGACAGACTATTCACAATTCCAACAAACAACGACCATATAATCATTTACATCAACCAATTTTAATTGCTTTACACTGGACTGGGTTCAAGACCCTTTATTCTATTAGCTAGTCACCTTTTCTTTTTTCTAAAAATCAAACGACTCCAAACATCACTGAGCCAAAACCATATAACCAATTTCTTTCCATTGTGCAATTTGATTTCTTTTTATTTGCATAATTCTTTTTTATATGATAGACCACCAACATAATCATTCCAACAATTAACACCATACTGCATCAAGTGCATAATGGAGCGTAACATTAGCCGACACTCTTCAACATACGAGACTGGTATCACCACTTTCAGTAAGCTATGTGACAGGCTGGGTTCGAAACCCTGGTGCTATTTCATTTATTCACTATAGAGCCTTCAAAAGAATCAAGCAAAATCCCCGTAGGTAGCCAACCAATGAACCAAGGTTCAATGCAAGTAACAAATCTCTCTATTGTTGGGTCAACACATTATCATTTCAAAACCCACCCTAGTTCGAGTTTGCAACAATCACGACAAGGGAGAACGAGGTCTGAACAATCAGGTGGGTGAGACAATTCCGCAAGTGGGGTTTGTAACATGAAACCACAACCTCCATCAATTTTACAACAAGGTTTGACACAATCGCTTCCAAGGTGGATGGCAAGTAAAAACCCGACTTGACATACATTCAAAACTGTGGAATGGTAACTCGACAGAGATACAAACCTCTCATGAATAGAGCGGGAGGTAAAAATAACTACATTAAAAGAACCCGTAACCCAACTGTCTCTTTTGTTTACCATGAAAGGGCCTCCCGAATTCTACCACGAGACATGGGTGGAAACAAAACAAATTTTCCATAAATTCTATCAACAACAAGGAGCAATAATAACCAGTCATCCACCCCAGGTGCAACCATAACCGAATAACTTCAACATGAAGGAGCATTAAACAAATTTCAACTTGCAACATTCGAAACGCCAACCAATATCATTTGCACATATATAGTATACATTCAACCACTATATCTTTTAGAGAGAAAACACTTTGCATACGAATTCTAAGAGCCAACACAGAGATTCTATCCAAAGCGAGGTTATAATGATGAATGGAAGGGCGTGAGTTATCGTACCTGTGAGGAAAGTGTCGAAAAACACAAAGACTACAGGTATTCTCCCAACAACTGAGCGAAACGGAGGCAAAGTAACCACAACAACCAAAAATGCATGACAAGGTGAGGGTGGTGAGCTCGAGGTGGGGCAAGAACGACGTGTAGTAAATGCATGTCGCTTCTCCACCCTCTCATTAATTGCAATTAACCACAACTAGGATGGAGTGCATCCAAACTTTCATTAACGCATTAATCAACCATATTCAAATCCAACATGTCACTTCCATTTTGCCAAATTGAAACGAAAACCCTCTTATACCATAGTTTTATACCAATACCATAACATAATATGTCCAATATTCATTTCTAACAAGCTCCAAATTGCAAGAATCAAATTGACCTCAAAACATTTGCATAAACCATAACTATTGTCCACCAAACATAACCAATACCATAACACAATATGCCATGAATGCAATATGTCATAACCAATCTGTGTGTGTGTTGAAGTTTGAATTTTAATCATAGATGTATAGCAATCATAACCAAAGTGCTTGTCACTTCAAAACTTGCCTTTGACTTTTAAATTGCGCCCTTATCATCATTAATTGCATGTGAAAACTTGTTCGAATTCCTGTGTTTTTCTCAAACTGTAATATGCTTCATAAGGTTGTTATGTGTGCAATTCAGAGAAGTGTTTCTTTTTCACCATGATTTAAACAAGGGGGGCCCACCTATCTAATATATTATTTTGTATATGTATATAAATAATAAGGCATTGCAACACATTTGCAGGCAGGAGTATTACGTTGCGCTTCTGGGCGTCAACATACTGGCGACTCCACAGTGAAATCTGTTTCTAACAGATTCAAAACTCAGTATGTTTGGTTTTACAGACCAATAGAAGTAGATGATAGAAAACTTGTTGAAAAGAATAGTTATTCAACAACGGGAAAAAGTTGGTTTAAGGGAAATAATGAGATGGGATTTTGGGAATAACTTATGGAAAGTAGTACGTATGAGGGGGTTTGGTCTTGTATGCATAACATTTTGAACAATATGTAACATATAATATTTTTTAAAGTTTCAAGGAGAATGTTTCTGATATGCTCTTTGGATCTTAGGATGGAGGGAATAAAGGGATAGCAGAAACAAGGAAGAGGACAAAATCAACTATCCTACAACAGTGTTGAAAGCAAAAAACAATTTCAGCGATGTTTGAAAGGAGGACATTGTGACAGCTGTGTGTATCTCATTTTCTATTGATCAGCAATATTTATAGAATGACATTATTATAGCAAAACTGATCCAGACTTTATTTATGATAATCACGAAAAAAAAACAACAAAAATTGAAAATTGAATAAACCAAAGTAAAAAGAAAACAGTAAAACAAAAGACTATATACAACAGTCAATTTTTTACAAGTGTTTAACGATCAAGTTGGTTCCACATAATGTTTCAAGTGGGAACCATTAGTACTGTATGACAACAACTGCTCTTCCAAATTCTTTAGGAGATATGAGTTTGCACCTAGGATAAAAGTGATTTTGAAAGGACCTAGCCATAGTTTTTGGAACTTAGAGTGTCTTCCTCTCTCAGCATGGGATGAGTCCCATAGTAGGACTTTCTCATTGATCTTGAATTCAACAGCTTTCGCTCGTCTGTTAAAATACTTTTTCACAGTTTGTTGTCTTCTTTTCATGTTCTTTAAGGCAAAATTCCTTTGTTCTTCCAGAGCTAACAATGCATTTATCCTTTGGGGAACATTGGAAGAATTTAATTCTTCGATATGTAACATCAACCATAAAGAGGAAAGCTCCAACACAGTAGGCAGAATAGTTGCTTGACCATATACGAGCTGAAAGAGAGTACATCCTGTGCTTGCCTTGGTGGTTGTGCGATTTGCTGAGAGAGCGTAAGTGAGAAGTGTGTGCCACTAGCGAGGTTTATCCTCTATGGTCCTCTTAATGATCCTAACCAAATTCTTGTTAGTGGACTCAGTTTGCTCATATCCTTGGGGGTAATAAGCAGATGAAGTGAAATGTTTGACCCCTAATTTTACCAGAAATTGAGTCAATTTTGCAGAAATGAGGGCTAGGCCATTGTTCATAACGATCTCTAATGGAATGCCAAATCTGGAAAAGATATTAGTTTCTAGGAAAGAAATTACATGTTCATCCTGTGCGTGTCTAAGAGGGACAACCTCGGTCCACTTAGTAAAGTAATCGGTGGCTGTCAAAATAAAAATATGCCCTGCGAAAGATGGAGGATTGATAGGACCAAGAAAGTCTAGGCCCCATTTAGAAAAAGGGAAATCCGGGAGGACAAGTTGTAAAGGCATGGCAGGAAGACGTTCTTTCCCAACGAATTTTTGACACTTGTTGCAAGATCTTGCGAATTTATAGGAATCTCGAAATATCGAAGGCCAATAGTAACCATTTCTTATGATTTTAAAGGTAGTAGCTTTAGCAGAAAAATGGCCACCAATGTGGATGACAAAAATTGATGATCCATGAATTTCGTGTAATAATTTTTGTGCTTTTTCATCATTTACACATCGAAGTAACAAACCATCAGTAGACCTTCTAAACAAAAGGTCTCCTAAAATGATATATCTGGAAGATTCGAGGCAAAGTCTCCTTCTTTGGTGAGGATCTAAGTTATCTGGGCATTTTTGATGCTGCAAGTAATACACCAGATTTCTATACCAAGGACGCTCAACTATAGAAAGATTTTGATGTTCAATATAGAATAGATCTAAAAGAGAGTTATTTTGATCATCAAGTTCTTCACTTGGTTCAGGATGCTGAGCTAAGTGAAGGGCTAAGTCTCGTCCCTTGATCGTTTTTGAAGTCATGATGGTTAAATCATGCTCCTGAATTTTGGCAAGCCAATGTGCAAGTTTTTCTGAAAGATAAGTTTGTGAGAGAAGAAACTTGACAGCATGCAAAGGGACTCTTTGTTAAATTTTAATGAAGATTTGTACCTTGGACAAGTGGTTCCTATGGGTTTTTAAACTTTTACCTAGGAATGTGGTCCACAACTTAAAAGTGGGTCTTTTTCATAAAGTCACTTTATAAGTGGTAAAGTGAACTTTAA
>WSFP011548596.1:0-11464 GCA_009831015.1 Picea engelmannii | reverse complement strand
GTGTTATATTTTTAAGAGCCTTTGTGGGAGTGCGATTTACTATGTAATTTGCACAGTTGATGGCTTCCGCCCAATACTTTAGACTTAATCCCTTAGATTGGATAATACAATTATCCATTTCTTTTAATGTGTGATTTTTTCTCTCAGCAACACCATTTTATTGTGGTGTATATGGAACAGTGTGTTGCATTTGGATTCCTTGTGTAGTGCAGTAGCTTGTAAAATTATTGTTCACATATTCGCATCCATTATCTGTTCTTAACCTTTGAATTTGATGTCCAGATTGCTTTTCTACAAGGGCCTTATAGGCCAAAAACTTGTCAAAAACTTCACTCTTGAGTTTTAAGAAATAAACCCAAGTACGTCTGGAAAAGCCATCAATGAAAGTTAAGAAATACTTGCACCCAAAAAAAGAAGGAGAAGAAAGCGGACCACATAGATCACTGTGAACAAGCTGCAAAGGACCCGAGGCGTGCCAAGAGGCATGTTTGTCAAAACTGTCCTAATGATGTTTTTCGAGAACACAACCGACACAAACACCATCTCTACATGAAACAAGAGGAAGACCAGTCACCATCTGTTGATTACATAGTTGCTGCAATGAGCGATAGTTTAGATGACCAAACCGCTCATGCCAAAGTTTGCTCAAGTCATCGCTATGAGCAAAAAAAACTGATGACCCAAAGTTGTCAAACTTGTACAACCTGGTAATATCATCAACAATTCCAGTTGCAAGAACATGCTTAGGATCTTATAGATCCTTGATTACAACTTGGTGAGGTGAAAACTCGACGGTTTTACCTTCACCTGAATGAGTGATTTGATATACTGATAGAAGGTTACAAGAAAGACTTGGAACACATAATACATCATTGAAATGACCATTATCTACTTGAACTGTTCTAGATCCTACAACACTAAGAGATATATCATCACCAACAAATATTTTCTTGGTATTACATTCATTTAGAGCGGAAAATATGGCTTTATCCTTAGCCATATGATAAGATGCTCCTGAATCAATAAGCCACTCATCAGAAGAAGTAGTAGTAGATTTTGAATTGAAGGAGAAACCAAAAGCAGAAAGTGCATGTCCGTGAGAAGAAGAAGTAGAATCAATACTAATGTTGTGCTTCTTCATCGTTGCTTCTAAAGCTGCCATCTTCTTGAAACATTTGGACTCATCATGACCATCTTTATCACAAAAGTTGCAATGTCTGTTAGTGTTCTTACTTTTATATTTTTCTCCTTTGTCACTAGTAGGGGCTGAAGCTGTCTGAGAAGGTTTGGGACCCTTATGTTGTTTGTTATTGTAGAGAGGATGTTGCTTCTTGGGATACTTGGGTTTATCTTTCTACTGGGCAACTAAGGCTTTGTTGGAGGGACCTGCAGTGTTGATCACTCCAAATTGTACAAGCTTATCTTCCTCTCGAATCAAAGAAGCAAAAAATGACTCAAGACTGGGTTTTTCATAAGCTTCTTCCCCTAGAGCCTCTCTCATGGAATAAAAGGTAGATACAAACATAGAATATGCACTACCTAGCTTAGAAAGAATAAGATAGATGCAACACTCTTCCTCCATCTTTATCTTACATTCTTCACATAAAATTCAGAGTGTTTTAAACCTAGATATGTAGTCTCCAAGGCAAGAAAAATCATTTGTACTCAAGGTCAGTATTTTATTTTCTAACTGTTGTGCTCAAATAATATTGAGTTTACCAAACACAGATTCAATCGTGTCCCAAGCTTCTTTGGGGTCATCAATATCTTGAAGGTGGTACCTTAAATCAGGAGAGATAGAAATTCTGATTATTCCACATGCTTCGTCATTCCTATTATCCCACTTGGCTTTCTTATTAGCATCAATGGGTGCTTTTCCCTTTCCCAAGGTAATCCGATACAAGCCTTTACTTCTTAATAAATCTTCCATATGAGATTTCCATTGGAAGTAGTTGTTGCTGGTAAGAAAGACAATACTTGTAGAAGCCATATTAAATATGGTCTTAAAAACTAAAACTGATGATATGGATGGAAAGAGCTCGAAAAATTGTGTGGTTTTAAAAAAAACAACATTGAAAACAGACTTCTGATGTGAGAGTTATGCCCTTTTAAAAAAAAGGCACAAATAGTAACCAACTGACCACGTGATAGTGTAAGTTGCTTTATGAAGTGATTCACTTTTATAAAGAGAAGTGGGGATCACTTTTACAATGAAGTTACTTTATAACAGAAAAACTGCATGCAAAATAAATAACTCTAAAATAAAATATTAAAGCTACTTATAGTGATTCACTTTTATACTTGAAGTGAAATACACTTAACAATTTTAGCATGAACTTTTTCAAAAAGGTAACAAAAGAGAGACTTGAACTCAAGACCTCTTACTTAATAAGGCAAGTTTTAACCAAATGATCTAGCAAAACATATTGTAATGTTTAGAAGGAGGATTGGAGGATTGGGGGTGTTGCTGTTGTGGAAGAAAACCTTGGAGAGCATGCTTCAAAAAAACTCTTTTCACACAAGAAAAAAAATCCGCTTATCGATGACAACAAGGGTTAGATCTCGATTAACTTACCCGGAAGATGCACCTTTTCCTATCTGTTTCTGATTTTTTGAGATCGCATAGGGTGCGGGGAAAAGAGCATACGCAGATCTAAAAGAGTAGCAACCCGGAAATAAATAAAACAAAACTGGAATAAAACCAAAATACTACTTTGCAAAAATTTAAAAAAATGCGTATTCAAGCTTTATACCTCCAGATCTGACTGTAATGGCCGTATTTTGGGCAAACATAAACCTTTTCGAGTGAAACAAAAGGTGTTCCTGACTAAAATGAGTGCTCCAGACGCAATGGAACAATCCTCTCAGCCTAGAAATGTACGAAAATGAAAGAAAGTGGATATGAGGCAACTCGGCTTCACGATCTTGATCTTCAACAAGAGCGGGTCTTCAAACAGGCTCCGATACCATGTTCGACAACACAGGTATTCCAATAGAGGACGAACACCTTCAGTAACCACTTACATAACCATATCAAATATCAACACACCGATATTTTCACGTGGTAAAACCCCTACGGGGAAACATCCACAGCCCCAACCAACGCGACCACTTGAAGCAGTTTATTAATGCAAATAAAAAGATTACATAGAGATTTTACAAGAGAGTTTCTCACAATCGATCATCGACAAATGGCCCTCCATTCTCTTTAAATAGAGATCATGGAACAATCGGGTGTTAAGCCACAGATCAATGGCCGTTAAGATCGAGGAGAGTATGAACTGTCAGATCACTCTATGTCGAGAACATATCGTGACCATTGGATTTCCTAACTACAAATGCATACTAATGCATACTAAAGAAACACACTAGAAAACACACTTTTACCTAACGACACAATAGACCAAGTAGATCTTATTAACTCCTAAGTGTCTAAATATCCTAACAATTCCTTGTGCTAAACCTTCTCCCACTCCACTAAAGATCCATAAATTGACCCAGGTAGAAATGGTTGAATGCCAAATCAAGGGCCTTTTCTATAATTGCGATGACAAATATTTTTTAGGGCACAAGTGTAAGGAACAAAATATTTTTATGGCCATCTCTGAGGATGTTTCCGAAGATTCGGTAGAGGCTCCCTATGTGGCAGAGCTACCCGAGAAAACAAATATTACTCCATGTTGGGAGGCCTCATGAACCTTGTAATAGTCATCATATATCATACAATAGACATAAGGAATTAAGTAAAAATATATGTAATAAATGGATAAAAGCATAAATGAATTATTAGTTGGAGCGCATACAACTGCTCCAACCATTTCTCCTATGTATATATACTCATGAAGATGGAATAGAAAGGCGGCTGGTTAACCTTCCCACAAATACTTCTTGAGTATCACATGTTTCTTGATGTGTTTTCCCTAATGTAGTCTCTTATTGAATGCATCCTTTAATTCCGTAGACTACAAAACTTTGGTTCCGTTGTTGCGTGACTTGAACCAAGACTTTGATGCTCGTAGAATTGCCGTTGGAGATGCTCATGGAAGTAAAGAAGCTTGCACTGAAGATGATTTTGGAGCGACCATTTTCCTGGAAGGTGAGAGCTGCACAAAAGAAGACTGCAAACAATAAAAGAGTACAATGATGTTGTATGAAGATGTAGTTAAAAATGCTAGTGCATGTAAGGTAAAGGTAAAGAAAAATAAATATGAGTTAAGTTTGATATTGTTGTGCCATAGTTGATGATGGAAATATTGTTTTTAAAAGTTTATTATGAAGAATTCTAGTGGTGTTTTGTGTGGAAAGAAAACCTAAAACCCTACTTTCTCATGGTTGAACCACCCCTTTTGATCAAAATCAGATGCCTTTGAAGAATATGGTGTAGATATAAAGGATTGATAGAATAAACCATATCCCATATTTCTCATTCCACCCATCGATCGATGGAAAGGAAATTATGGAAATATTCTAGCATCATGCCATACCATCTCAAACTTCTCGTACACTTCCCTATTTTCACACCTCCATACTTGGAAAGATGCCCTTGTGAGTCAAATCTTGTTGAMGTTTCCCAGTTTATATATTTTTATTTATGGGTATTCATGGACGATGGAGGGAACAGTCTGTTTTTCTATGTGTGTTTCAGAATTTCCATGTGGCATCGACTTGGAAGAACATATTTATTGCACCCATGATTTTATGTAAGCATTGTAAAATATTGGTCGCTGGAGTAAATGTTCGACCTGGTCGGCTGGCTGACCTGGTTAATTGAAGAAAATTGATAAGAATTTCAACGTGTAAAAAATGATGCGGTGAAGTGCTGGAACATCTACTGAGGGAGAAAAACTGATCACTATGGCGTGGAGGATGTTTATCATTTCTCTCATTCATAAACGTGTTGGAAGCCAAGTCTGAAGAACTGTGATGATTTAAAATTGCAATAGAAACCTCCTTGTAATTCAAAACAGTTGGAAGATCCCTAGAATTCCATTCTCTCTCAATCTCTCACAGACCGCCAAACTTTCACCAGAGAAACAAAAAAAAAAAACTGTAGTAGATGTTAGTTATAAGTGATAATAATAATGGTTACCGGAAACTCGTCAAACAATCCATACCTGTAGTAATAAGTGGTTTTGTTATCGCCCCAAGTGAAGTTGGAGTAGTTCGACTCAAGATCAACTTTAAAAGTGTATATTTGAGTTAGATAAGTTCAACTCAACGAGTCGATAAATGAAGATCCTTGCAATCTTGGTCGACTGGTTATGGGCACTCATATGTTTTGGGACGTATGCACTCTTTTTTATTATTTAATATTCAACTATTAATAGAGAATGCATAAGGTGGAGATATGGTTGCATAACTTGTATAAGCTATAGTCTTAAGTCCATGAAGTCGACAACATTTATCATGGGTCTAAGAGTTTGGATTTAATGAGCATCAATGTAAAGGGACTCACATGTATCAAAGAATTATATGAAGGATATAGTCTAGTTTATAGAGTTAGTTGAGTCTGCCCATAATCAAGTAAATTCATCTCATTTTTTAATCTAGTCAAGTTGAGTCTCTTAGCTGAAAAAGAAAAAACATTATAATGTTTATTAGGTTAGTTTCAATATGTATTGAAAAATATGAGTCAAAGCAAAAAGGAGGAGGTTAAATGTGCATATTTCAAAGGCAGACAATCCCCTCCACCAATGTAATGTAAGTCAATATTTAGCTAACGAGATCAGTCCCTCATCGATGTAAGTTGATATTCAGTCGATAACACTTAGTTGATGATCATTCCAACTCGTAGACAAGTCCTCCTTCATGTAATATCAAATGCAGACTCCATATATTCTCAAAGGCCAGAAAAGCATAAAGAAGCACATTCAAGTTGACAAGCAATATAGAAAAGCAGAGCATTGATGATGAACGTGTTGGTAGTGATTAAAGGCATTCAATAAAGAGACATTAGATGACAAGACACACCCACAAGAGCTTAAAATAAAAGATGACGGCACAAGAAATAATGAATTGATTGATCCCCTTGATATAAAAGTTGCAAAATATTTCCTGAGTTATGACCTTAGAATCCAGAAAGAAGAGAAATGGTAGGTTGGTCGAAGCATGGTTTTCCACCATAAGGTTTGTGCAAGGGATAGATGAGCCCAAGATGAGCCACTCACCACTCCGAATGCACGAGAGAGAAAGGTGTAAAAATAGGATCAAGAGGACCATTGTTGGGTGGGAGAAAAGTGCCATGAGACTCATTGAGTGCACAAGCATTTACCATATTGAAGACAAAAGCTAAAGAGTAACATGTCATTAGTTATTTGAACACTTTCTCGGGACGAGCAAGGATTTGAGTGTGGGGGAGATCTTGGGAGGCCTCATGGCCCTTGTAATAGTCATCATATATCATACATTAGAAATAAGGAATTACGTAAATATATCTATAATAAAGGGATAAATAAATAAACAAATGATTAGTTGGAGCGGGAACAACTGCTCCAACCATTTCTCCTATGTGTATATACTCATGAAGATAGAATGGAAAGGTGATTGGTTAACCTTCCAACAAATTCTTCTTAAGTATCATGTGTGTCTTGATGTGTTTTCCCTAATGTAGTCTCTTCTTGAATGCATCCTATGATTCTGTAGACTACAACACTCAACCCTTTGAGCCACCAGAAGTTGAACCAATCATTTCACTGAATTCCCTCACTGGATTCTCTGATCCCAAAACCCTTAAGATAATTGGCAACATTAATTATTAGAAGGTCATTATCCTAATTGATAGTGACATCACTCACAATTTTATTCATTGTCGCATTGCCCAAGAAACCAATTGCTATATCCATTCTGTCAACAATTTTAAAATCATGATGGTCAATTGAGGTTCCATGAAATGTGGGGGGCGTTGTGAAAATGTGTGTCTCCAAATTGGTCAGTACAACCTAAAATCTCATATGTTTTCTATCAACATGGGTGATTGTGACATTGTGCTCAAAGTAGAATGGTTACACACTCTCAGCCCCATCCTCATGGATTTTAAGGAATTAACCATGCAATTCCAACAGGAGGGACAATAATATATTCCAAGGCATCACAATAGGCTCCCGTGAGATCATCAGTTCCCATCGAATGGAAAAGATCCTAAAAAAAGGTCATTTGGGAATTATTTCCCAACTCCATTATATTCAAGTAGTTGAGACACCCTCTATGCATCTTGACCTCCAATCGATACTTTCCAAACACCAAGATATTTTTTCAACTCCCCCCTTCCTGTGGTGTTCATGATCATTCCATTCCTCTAGTCCCGTGCAATATTCCTCCCAATATTCTCCCTTATAGTCATCCCTTTCCCCAGAAGAATGAAATTGAGAAAATTTTACAAGAATTGCTCGAAGTGGGTATTATCCGTCCTAGTACTAGCCCCTATTCTTCTCATGTGATCATGGTACTCAAGAAAAAAGGCACTTGGTGCATGTGTCTAGACTTTTGTGCCCTCAAAAAACTCACCATCAAAGCCACATTTTCCATTCCTATCATTGATGTTCTATTAGATGAATTGAGAGGTGCTCAATAATTTACTAAACTTGATCTCCATTCTGGCTACCACCAGATATGTATGAAAGAGGACGACATTCCCAATACTATATTTAGAACTCATGAGGGTCACTATGAGTTCTTGGTAATGCCCTCTGGCTTGTGTAATGCTCCCTCCACTTTCTAGAGTCTCATGAATAATGTCTTCCACCCTTTTTCCCATCATTTTGTCTTAGTTTTATTTGATGATATCCTCATCTATAGTAAAACTTGGACCTCCTATCTCTTCCATGTAGATCAAGTTCTCCATCTACTCTCTCAGCACCAAATTTTCCTCAAACAATCTAAATGTTCCGTTGGAGCCTCAGAAGTAGAGTACTTGGGGTTATATTTTTGGCAAGGATGGTGTATGGGAAGATCCTAAGAAAATTGAAGCTATGCAAGGTTGGCCTCCCCCTAAAAATCGTAAGAGGTTGCATGGTTTTCTGGGTTTAACATAATATTATTGCAAGTTTGTTCAAAATTATGGAAAAATTGTAGAACCTCTCACTGCTCTCCTTAAAAATAATGCTTTCACTTGGAATCCAACAACTGATCAATCCTTCCACGCCTTGAAAGAGGCTATGTGCGAAACTCTGGTCCTGGCTCTTCCTGACTTCACAAAGAATTTTGTCCTCGAATGTGATGCTTTACATTAAGGAATTGGGGCAATCCTCTTGCAAGTTGGCTGGCATTTAGTCTTCACTGGGAAACAACTTTCAGAGAGATATTTGGTACAATCAATCTATGAAAAGGAAATGTTGGCTATTCTACATGTCGTGGGTCTCTGGTGTCCTTATCTATTGGGAAAATGCTTCCAAATTAAAATTGATCATCAGAGCCTCAAGTATTTTCTAGAATAACAAATTTCATCCCCGGAGCAAGAAAAATGCATGACCAAGCTATTTGGATATGTTATGATACCATTTACAAGAAGGGAAAATAAAATGTGGTTGCTGATGCTCTTTCCAGGAACTATGAATAAGAAGGGTCCATCTTTGCCCTCTCCTTCATTGTACCAGATTGGCTCGAAGCTGTTTTCTAGGAATGGTTGCAAGACCCCAAACTTTCTCGCCCGATCCAACAATTGCAATACCAGTCTCCAACTTCTACATGGGAATATTGGCACAATGAAGAGCTTCACTACAAAGGGAATCTTTATTTAAGAAAACATTCACAACTTAAATCCACGGTGCTTTCTAAGCTTCATGCTTCACCCACAACTGGGCATTCAAAGTTTAACAAAACCTATGAAAGGGTCAAACATTCTTTTTTCTGGGATGGTATGAAACAAGACATCCATACCTTTGTGGCTGAATGTGATGTATGTTAACACAACAAGGGAGAAACAGTCAAATACCGAGGAACACTCCAACCACTTCCGATCCCTCCTGCTATTTGGCAAGATATTTCTATGGATTTCATTGTTGGCTTACTTAAATTGGGCAATAAGTCAGTCATCATGGTGGCAGTTGATTGCATTTACAAATATGATGATTTCTCTTCTCTTCAATACCCATTCACAAAATTCACAGTGGCTGAAATTTTCATGTATAATATCTTCAAACTTCATGGCATGCCTCATTCCATTATTTCTGACAGAGACCCAGCTTTCACCAACAATTTTTGGCAAGAATTGTTTAGGTTCCAAGGAACCCAATTGCAACTCAACACCACTTATCATCCCTAGACTGATGGACAAATAGAATTTGTCAACAAGTGTTTGGAAACATATTTATGGTGTTTTTCATCTGACACAAAAAATCATTGGGATCAATGGTTACCCCAAGATGAATGGTTGTACAACACATCTTATCATTCAACTACTTACATGACTCCTTTTGAAGTTATCTACAGACAAAAACCACCATCGGTTCTCTCATACATGCCAAGTGTCTCGAAGGTTCAGGAAGTTGAAAAAAATATTACAGTTCGAAAGGCCATTCTCCGTACCCTCAAAGAAAAATTGGTTATGACTCAGAATCACATGAAGCAACAAGAAKATCAAGGTCGTTCCAAATGTCAATTTGTTGAAGGGTACTAGGTGTTTCTTTGTCTTCAACCTTATAAGTAGACTTCACTCAAAACTGAGCACTGTCAGAAACTTGCTCCCAAATTTTATGGTCCTTATACAATTMTGAATGAGTGGGGCTATGTCCTACTAGTTATGTTTGCCCAGTCATTCTAAGCTCCATCCTATTTTTCATGTCTCATGATTAAAGAAAATGATTGGAATTAAGTTCCAAACGCAAACTAGTCTCCTTGAATTGGATGAAGAAGGTTCCCTTTCGTTGCACCCATAAGCACTATTGGACCAACAAGAGTGTTGTCTTTGTCATCACACCGTCAAGGAAGTGTTAGTTCAGTGGAAATATACAACTCCATAAGATGCCACATGGGAGTCGACCACTAGTCTGCAACAATTTCCTCATATCCAGCCTCGAGGAAAAGGCTGTTCTTCAAGTGGGAGGGCATGTTATGGACCTAATCTCCCTAACCCCTCATGTAGGTATATTAATATATTTTCCATGTAGTAAAGGCCACCATTAGTTAATAAGGCCTATTTAATAAAGGTGAACAAGTCAATGTAAGAAGACCTAATAGAAGCTTCCGCTTCGAGAAAGATATTCCTCTATAATGTTCTTTATAAGATAGAATTAGTATAAATAAGAGTACGAGGCATGATAAATATTTGTCTTGAGAATTATTGTAATAGAGCATTGCTCTGCTGGAGGTTTCTCCCTCGAAGAGGCAAGTGAACATTGCTTTCTATCAATCAATGTATCATTTTTGGGTTGTGTTTCTCTACATTTGTTGTTTTGCTGGTATTTTCTACATTGTTTTTGTTTTTTGCTTAATATAATAGAAATGTTACCTAAAAACCTTGTAGCGCACATCTGCATGGGCCAACACAACCAAATATGCACAAATTACATAGGTCACATGATTGTCTCCATAAAAATTCATGCAGATGTGAAAACGATACATTAATGATTTTGGTTAGGCATCACCCACTTCCAAGCCGAGGTTTACCATGACAAGACTCCCAAATCCGGTCGAAATCTAGCCTTGGGGCCATTTAAGGACTAGGAGGTACCTCCAAAATGGCCCCTATTCACACTATGAATTAGATATGTAAAAGCTTGCATGAAGCCTATAAATACAAGTTTGAGGTATGAAAAAAAAGTAAGAGTTTCATGTATTTTTATGTTGTTGGATTTGTTCTTTGAGAATCCATATTTATCCTAGAGCCATTCTAGCATCCATAGCAAGTGCTATCCTTCTCACCTCTTGAGAATCTTGGCAAGTAATTCTTCACCATTGTCACTCCATTGTTAGAAGATAAAGAAGCTCTATATTGGGGACCTTAGGGGCCCTTTTAAGGAGGAAGAGGGCACTCATAAGTCCCTATATTTCTCCAAGGTGTTATCAATTCAAAGATCCTTTCCATTGGTAGCTATTTCTTATTCCATTTTTGAGTTTTTATTTGTGTTTCATGCATACTTAGTTTAGTTGTATTTTCCTTGTTATTTTCTTTCTTATTTACTTCATGGTTGGTCCACTAACCAACTATTATCTGTGTTATCATGTTGGTCTAACAAGGTAGTTAAGTGTTGTATTTTTGCTCACTTAGATGGCAAAACAAACATAATGAACATGAAACATGAATAAGAACCATAAAGGAAAAACACCAAACAAACTTACATGTTGAAGATTAGCTTGAAAGTATAAAAGGAAGAAAGATAGACCCGCATAACAAAGATAACCTAATAATAAAATAAATAGAAAAAAAGGGAAGATACATTTAACTAGCACCATATTACACGTTGAAGGTAAACTTGAAAGAAAAAAAATCAAGATAGATAGACTCATATAACAAGGATAAAGTAATAAA
>ML903612.1:0-11398 GCA_009831015.1 Picea engelmannii | reverse complement strand
AGAAATGAAAGCATAGGGTATAATAATAATCTACCATGCATAAGAAAAGTAAGCGTACCATAGCTCAAGTTGTCCACACTGAGTCGTTGTCCTACACGCTCCGTGCAACTCCCGCTTGTCGACCGATGAGACTTCACCGGTACCTCCCAGCCAACGCTAGGGGTACTCTTTTTCCCCCTTAGCCCCCCGAGCTGAAAATGGGCCACACACACTAAACCGATTATCATATATCTCCCAATTCACCTCGCAAGGCCGAGATACCACTCCTCATTGAGCTGGGTATCCCAACTCCCACACGCTAAGTCAGTCAAGTTTAAAATTCTGCAGCATAACGTTATGCATAACAGAAGAGATGCATCCTCCTCCAACTCCCTCCTTTATATAGAGTTTCTAGGTCATTTACTTTCCCAAAATCCCATTTAATTTATTTTTTAATAATTTAATTCATAAAAATTCTTCCCATACATGTGTCACCCATCCCCTTCATTGCACCAAAAATTTAATTAATTAATTAATTAATTACTCCTATTTCCCTCACCCACCTAAAAGAATTCCTATAATTGTTCCTATGTGTCCCCATATTCCCTTACATATTTTAATGACATACCCCCTTACTCATTCACTAGTTGAGTTCAATTTAGAAAGTTCTTAAATGCAAAATACCTTACTATGTTAGTATTTCTTCTTTTTCCATATGTTTCCCTTTCTCTTTATGTTTCCCACTTTTTCCTATTTTCCCAATTCTTTTAAATTTCCCTCTTTCTCTTTTCATTTAACACTCAAATTGGCAAGTGTAGAAAATTACCTCATTCCCCTTTTTCTTTTTAATTAATAAATTTTTAATTAGGATAACTAAGACAATAATTATTTCTTCTTTTTCCCCCTTTTTAAATTTTATCCACCAAAAGATTTTTTTATAAATTAATTGAATCACTTATCCCTTTCTCGTGACATGATTAAAGATGATTATTATTATTATTTATTTATTTTTATTTTTATTTTTATATAAATATATATTTTTATCACAAGTATCACTTACCTAGATTTTAATTTTCAATGTTGGGCGATATTTTATTAGGGAAATTGTTTTTAAATCTTTCTAATCACATTATTCATTCTAAGGCCATCTAGGTTTATTTATTTATTTTTTAACAATGCGACGTGCCCTTCAGGACACACTAGGTGCTCCAAGGGTGCCACTTGCCTCATTCTGTTTCCCTTGTGCAATGTGCCCTTCAGGATGCACTACGTGCTCCAAGGGTTCCACTCGCCTCATTCTGTTTCCCTTGCGCAATGTGCCCTTCAGGACACACTACATGCTCCAAGGGTGCCACTCACCTCTTGACTGACTTGGTAGACATCAAAAACCCTTGGAGTCAATACTCCACGAGGTGATCTTGTAGGAGACTAAGGGACTCTAAGGAATAAGGCCCTTGCCTTATTGCTCATCCCTTATAATCATCGTGAGCGACTGTCGTAGTCTGCCCTCATGATATCATGGGTCTTCTTGAACTAGGTAGTCATTAACCTACAGTTCGAGCCATGGTGGGAGCGATAGTAGGCTGTGGTAAGGTTGTTTTCCACACCTCTCCCTCAACATCTTTGATAGTCACGCGTGACCCCTCTATTCCACATGTGAGTCTAGTTAGCAAGCTATCATCAGCCTGCATCATCAACAAATCATGTCAGAACAAAATCCATAATGATAACACATAATCATATGCACACATGTCATATATAGAACAATCAAACCCTAATAGTCCACTCCCTGACTCGATCGAAAGTCCAAGGGTTTCATCGATTCCTCAGCATCCTCAAGGTCCAAATCCTAAAAACTCAGGAGAACCGAGTCAATAACACTTGTCTAAGTCAATATAGAAAAATAACATATAATCACATCCATAATGCCTCATAATAATAATCAATGGTCAAAGGTATAATAATCTAGATCTGTTGCAAGAAAGTGTCCTCAAGGATAAGTTTGCTTAGTGCATGCAAGAGTGGGATGTTACATACACCCCCTGATGGTCTAAACCTCATCCTAAAGTTTCACAGTATACAAGTGCTGAAATAATGTGTATAACACTATCATAAGTCTATCTATCCAACAAAAATGGAAACTGTTGGCGCATATCATATGCGTCCTCTGAGGTCGCTGGGTGTGAACTATAGTTGTCCCACTGGACCTTGACCTCATCTACTATTCGATGTCGTAGTTGTCAAATGCGATGATCTAGGATGTGGATTGGCTCAGCCGTGAGAACACCCTCATCTGACACCCGCAAGGTGCTCAAGTCAAAACATGTGTAGGATCACTAATCATAAAGTCTCAAGTATAGACGTAAAATACATCATGCATATGCCTCAAGAATTAGTAAAGGCTAGTCATTAGGCCACATGCCTCTCTTTTCCACAATATCATAGGATCCCACAAACCTAGGAGATATTTTATCTCCTTTTCCTAACTTTATTAAACTCTTATGCGGTTTCAGACAAAAAATACTTGATTGCCACATCATAACTACGGTGGACACGATGCACATCGACATAACTCTTTTGTCGATCCTGCACTTCCTTGATCCTTTGTCTTAATTTTTTCATTCAATATTCCATTTCCTGGTTCGCTTCTGGTCCTATCAGAGCCCTATCCTCAAGCCGATCCCAACTCAAAGGCGTCGGACAGGGTCACCCATAAATAAACTCAAAAGGTGCCATCTTAATGTCACTTTGGTAACTTTTGTTATAAGAAAATTCTACCAGTTGAAATAATTCTTCCCAACGCATATGTTGGTCCATCACGTACATTGGCAACATGTCTTCCAAGGTCTGGTTTGTTTGTTCGGTCTTCTTGTCAGTATTTGGGTGATAAAAAGTACTAAAGTTAAGTCGGGTTCCCAAGGCCTCTTGGAAGCTAGTACAAATCGTCCAGCAAACACAGATCCTTGATCAGATATAATCCTCTTAGGAATGCCATGCAACCTCCCAATCTCATTGATGAAAAACTCTAGCTATGTCAGGTGCCTGAAACGTCGTATGCACAGGAATAAAATGAGCACTCTTCGTTAGAGTTTTGACTACCATGAAAATCGATTTGTGTCTCCTTGCTGTCAATGGCAATCCAACGATAAAATCCATCAAAATAACCTCCCATTTCAATTCTGAAATAGCGTGTGGTTGTAGTAATCCTGTTGGATGTCTATGTTCTACCTTTACCTGCTGAAATTCTAGACATCTGGCCACATAGTTGACTATGTCTGCCTTCATTCCTTCCCAGAAGAATAAGGTTTTAATGTCTTCCCTCATCTTTGTGACTCCCGGGTGAGCCATGTATACTACTCTATGAGCCTCGTTTAGGATCAAGCTCCTCAAATCGTCGTTCGTTGGTACGTAAATATGATTTTTAAATCTCAATAATCCATAGTCGTAAAAAACAAATCCTTCAAATCTTGGTACCATCATTGTGTTTTGTCTGATAAAATCCTCGACCTCTTTGTACCAGACATAGTTGCGCTGTAAATTTAGAATCTTTTCATGTAGATTCGTCTGGAGAGGCAACACCGAAAATATGCATGGTCTCCAACTCAATGAATCTACCACTTGGTTCGCTATTCCTTTTATGTAAGAAATCTCGAAGTCATACTCGCTAAACAATTCTGATCAATGTCATTGTCGCGTGTTCAGGTCGTTTTTTGTAAAGATGTGCTGCAATCTACAATGGTCTGTTTTTAGTTCAAAATTTTGTCCAACAAGGTAGTGTCTCCCAAACCTTCAAGGCATAGATAATTGCTAACAACTCCAAATCATGCGTCACATAGTTCTCCTCATGCCTTCTTAGTTTCCTTGATATATAAGTGATGACTGGACCATCTTGCATCAAGACTCCACCTAAGCTTTCCTTGGATGTGTCAGTGCATACCAATAAGTCCGCGTCCATGTTAGGGACCTTTATTATCGATGTTGTTGTCAACAACTCTTAGAGGCTCCAAAATTCTTCCGTTGATTTCTCGGTTCCAACAAACTTATTTTTCTTCTTATGCAACTCTGTGATCAGATTTGATATCTTCAAAAATCCCTTTATAAACCATCGATAATATCCTACTAGACCCATGAAGCTACACACTTTCGGGACATTTGTTGGTGCAGGCCATTCCATAATAGCCTCAACCTTTGCTAGATCCACAGTGATACCTTCGTCGGAAATGAAATTCCCTAAGTAGTGAATCTTCGATTAGTATAATGAGCATTTGGACGATTTCCCATATAATTTGTGCTCTCGCAAACACTATAGTACCAAACACAAGTGCTCATCATGCTCCTCTGTTGTCCGAGAGTAAATCAAAATATTGTGAATGAATACTTGGATGAACTTGTCCAAGTACTCGCGGATCACCTCGTTCATCAAACTCATAAATACCCCTGGGCGTTTGTCAATCCAAATGGTAAAACAGTAAACTCATAATGTCCAAAACTTGTCTTGAAGGCGGTCTTAGGGACGTCATCCTCTTGATCTGTAACTAGTGATACCCTGATCACAAATCGATCTGTGAGAACACCATCGCACCCTTCATCTGATCGAACAAATCATCAATCCTTGACAACGGATACTAATTCTTTATCTTTTCCTTGTTTAATTGATGGTAGCCAATGTAGAGCCTACAAAATCCATTCTTCTTTGTTATGAATATAAAAGGCACACCCCACGATGACACACTTAGACGTATTAGTCC
The DNA here is from genome assembly GCA_009831015.1 of Picea engelmannii. Lineage (NCBI taxonomy): Eukaryota > Viridiplantae > Streptophyta > Pinopsida > Pinales > Pinaceae > Picea > Picea engelmannii. The sequence continues at coordinate 6,671 of ML903612.1, read as the reverse complement.
AAGGTCGAGTAACTCCTTCAGTTTCATTATCAACTCCTGTAACTTTGGGGTCAACATACGATAAGGAATTCTTGCTAATGGTTCAGTCCCTGGTTTTAGGTCTATGGTAAAATCCAATTCCCTCTCTGGCGACATCCTAGGTAACTCCTCCAGAAAGACATCCAGAAACTCTCTCACCACAGGAAGATGTTCTAGACCTTCCTCTACTCCCTTTTTTTTTAGCGCAAGGATTGCATAAAGCTTACACCCCTTGTGTATGATCTTCCATAGCTGCAAGGAAGAGATGAACCTCATGGAAACTCCCTGGTTCTAACCTGCAATCACGCATCCCTGTCCCTTGTCATCAACGAAGCTCAACCATTTTGTCTTACAATTGAGTATCACCTCATGCGATTCCAACCAGTCTACACTGATCAAGACGTCATAAGATCCTAAGTTCATGACATACAGGTTGGCCCTGGTGACAAACTCTGCCAGGTTAATGGTATAGCCCGTAATTTTTCCTTTAACCTTCTGTTTGGCTCTCGAAGCCATATTTTCAAAGACAAACTCAACCTGTTTTATTTCCTTGACCTTAATCCTTTTTAGCGCTGCACCAGATATGTAACTCTTGGTAGCACTGGGATCTATCAAATATAAGGATCTAGTCAGCGATGGTACCTGATGTCTTCAACATAGTCGAATGGTGCTCTATCTGGCAGTTATTCACCGCTGTATGAATGCGATGGGCCTTGCAAAAACTCCCATGATAGTGGGTTTAGATGATCCAGATGCTTCGACCCTTTTCTCTAGGAAGTAATGATGGTAATTTGGTCCCCTACAGTCCAACACACTTTCTTCGGTCAAGTATTCCTCATACCCGAAGTAGAAGCAAAATTCTAACAACAAGGTCAAACGCGAACTTCTTGACCTTAATTTTTCGGGTAAATTGGTGTGGAGCATACCGAAGCAGCTCCAAAGGGGCCTTGTACTTGGGCATTGTGTGACTGCATTGTCACAAGGTGTCGAACTTGTTGAGCTGATGCTCAAAGAATTCCTTAGAAAGATACCTATCTTGGAACCGTTCCACGAATAGTTCCCATGACACGTCGTCGACGACCATATTCAATGTGGCAGGAGCATCTTCCACCATAGAAGAGTTCTCTCGTTTAGTTGAAAGACCACCATGTGGGAATTCATGTTGGAGGTCATAATTGAGAAGTGTGAAGCACAACTCCTTGCTCTACAACCGAGACTCGACGACACGGTTGTCTGCAAAACTCATGGACTCGAGATTTAAACTCTCTCGAGTTCTCGGTGGATGCTAACGGTACTAGCTAGGGCGCGTTGTGGACCCTCATGGGTACAGGTTTCCTGGCCTCATCTTAGTACTGATGGTAAATCAAGGCCCTTTGAAATTACCTGGAAGGGCCTTCTTAGACCATCATCATCCCTTACAACAAGCGAATCCAACCCAAGGACTTAATCTTCCCCTTGGGGGTTTGACTCCGAGGGTGCGAGAACTTCTGGAGGCGTTGCACCTCCTTCCAAGGCACCACGTTGTGAACCTCTAAGGAATCCTATAAATGTGAATGCCACATGGACACGTTAAGGTTTTTAATTAAGACAAGGGTTAATACTGACGGTTTTACTATATTGGGAAGCCTGGCAATCCACAGTCGCAGGGTTGAACCCGCTCTGATACCATATGTATTGTCCCCATCATTACAACTACAAGCAAAGTAGAAGGTCCAATTTTTTATTTTATTTTATTTTGTTTTTAGGCAGGAAGGAAACGATGACATTGTTAACCACACCTAGACGACAAAAATATGCACACCGATCAGGAAACAAACAACTATAACTCCACACATTAGCACAAGAGAAATTGGGTGAAGCATGCGTAAAACAACAATGAGAAACAACTACCCACCCAACACAACATGACCACGCCTACCAGATAAGGGAAAACACCCCCATCCCGACACAACGACATCGACGACCAGTTAAATAGAACCTTGGTGGCGTGCAACCAAACGCATCAAGGCATTGTAGCCCAAGTGCCAGCAACAAACTTACAAGATTAACAAAACCCACAATGGGAAGTAAAGACCCCAACCAAGTTATCAATCCCCTCTATCCAATAGGGCGTGAAATGATCCCCTCGTCAAGAATCAAGTCATCCATAGGCAATAGGCATGACTCTAATCTTGGCTCAACACATCCTATTTGGACCAAGGACTCTAGATAAATCTGACGTGCTAGGAGTCGAATACCAATAAGAAGACCACACCCATACCCCAAGCAATAGATCGAGGAGACGCAAGAAGACGACAACAAGGGAAGAATGCAAGCCAATACATAACTTCATCAACAACCCAACCATTAATCATATCTAAATTAGTCAATACTTACAATCTAATTTAACATCAGTTACCAATCTAAATAGCAAGTCAAATTTCAAATTAGTCCACAAATTACAATTCTAAATTAACATTAGATTCAATACAAGTCTAAATTGCAAATTAATTACAAGTCCAAACTGTAAATTAGATACAAGTCTACATTATAAATTAAATACCATCTAATTTATCAATTTACCAATATACAACAACATTAACCATAGTAATGTAATTTTCTATAAATATCACATTATTCACAACATTAAATTTCGAACGTTGTGAGCATTATTAACGGTAATGAAGATTTAGCCAACTGTCCAATACACAAATACAACTGATGAGTAATAAAAGGTTGTCTATTAATTTAATTTGATGTGTAATCATCAATGTAAATAAATCAATGTATAACCAATAGTAATCCCCAAATCGTTGTGTAATAATCCATGTGTACAAAGTGCAACTATATATTATTTACACAACAATGAATAAATAAGTAATATATATATATATATATATATTACTCACACATAGCTATATACATTATTTACGTGGCTATACATATAAAAACACAACTGTATAGAGATATGGAGAAACAAGGACTAATAAATGCTAAAACATAGCTATAAGAAATTACACAACATTGATAAATAAATTGAGGGTAGATCACCATGATTTACACTAGTAAAAGTGCAGATAGTCACACAAATGTTGGCAGGTAATACGCAGTCAACGAATATCTAAATCACAATCATGGGTTACAGGTGGAATCGTGGTCCAATAATTCTCAATCGTTGTCAGTAAATGAGGGTAATATTGTTACACCATAGTCATGGGCAATCTATGGCTGTCGTGTAGCGAATATAATAGTTTTTATTTAAAGAAGGAAAAAATATAGCTAGTGCACACAATTTGGAGAATCATTTTCACTGTAGTTTCGTTACATCATAGCCTAGGAGCCAATCCCAAAATCATTGTTAAGCTGAAATAAAAATTGATTTTTAATGCTGTAAAGGAAAATGGTTGTCTTTTGTTTAAATGACAGTCTATAGTAGGGTAAAATCACCAGTAAATCCAAGCAACTTCTACAAGCCCGTACACCAAAAAAGAATGTGATCAAAAGAACTAGAAGCGCACACCTATTCACAGTGACTACAACCCCCCCCTCACGATCAATAGTAATTTTTTTTTTATGAAGGCAGTCTAGTAAAAAAATTCGTGGTTGTTCAAGTGAAAAAGATGCAGGTGCTCAAGGGGATATCTCGTTGTATTGTTAAATGGATAGATCATTGTCACAAGGTTAAAAAAAAATGCAGGTATATAATTCCATAACATATAAAAAACAAATTGTTGTAGAGAATACAAAACAAGTGTCCCAAAAAATCACGGTGTAAACATTCATTTCGAAGGAGGATTTTAGCTCCAAAAAAGATATAGTAAAAGTTCCAATATTTAGCAATCACTCATCAGTAATTGCTCCCAAAACCGGGTAATTTCGTTCACAATAAAAAAAATGTTGTCAATAATTAAAATTAAGGGGATTCACTGAGTGAATTTCTGGGTAGGAAGCAGAGAATATCTAGAACCTAAAACACAAAGATAAGTTGGTTTAATGTAGAATTATACATTCACATAGGAAAATGCAGAGTTAAAATTTTAGGGGATAGCAATGATAACGATGGAAGAATTACTCAACACAAGAAGGCCCAATGATTATCAATCAACCAAGAACAATAAAAAAGGGTAGAAATTTGGGCAAGAATCCTTCGCTCATCATCCACGCATAGAAAACTAGGGCATTAGACTCTATAGGTTGATGTCCACCAAAGTGACGACCGTCGATTCGGCTCCTGGCCAACTGCTCAAGCGTGGACTCACGAACTAGGGATGAGGATGAATATGAGGCATAAACTCTTCATAAAAATCAATTTAAAACCAATAGGATAGTCACAACATCAAGGACCGAATGCCAAGGGAAACAAGTCAAGCAACGAGCTAAGGCTATAGGGAAAATTTAAGTTCTTGGCTGAAATGCTAAGTCCAACATATTCTTTACCCAATTAAAAATATAGAAATGAGAGCGTAGGGTATAGTAATAATCTACCATGCATAATAAACGTAAGCGTACCTTATCCCAATTCATCCGCTTTGAGTTGTTGTTCCGCGTGCTCCGTGCTGTTCCTGCTTGCCGACTGATGAGACATCACTGGTACCTCCTAGCCAACGCTAGGGGTAATCTTCTTCCCCCTTATCCCCACGAGCCGCAAAGGGGCCACGTACATTGAACCTAATATCAAATAGCTCCCAACTCACCTCGTAAGGTTGAGCTACCACTTGTCACCGAGATGGGTATCCCAACTCCCACAAGCTAAGTCAGTGAAGTCTAAAATTATGTAGTGCAACGTTATGCATAACAGAAGAGATGCATCATCCTCCTCCTCCCTCCTTTATATAGAGTTTCTAGGTCATTTAATTTCCCAAAATCCCATTTAATTTATTGTTTAATAATTTAATTCATAAAAATCCTCCCCGTACATGTGTCACCCATCCCCTTCATTGCACCAAAAATTAAATTAATTAATTAATTAATTACTCCTATTTCCCTCACCCACCTAAAAGCATTTCTCGAATCGCTCCTAGGTGTCCCCATATTCGCTTACACATTTTAACGACTTACCCCCTTACTAATTCAGTAGTTGAATTTAATTTAGAAAGTTCTTAAATGCAAAATACCTTACTAAATTAGTCTTTCTGCTTTTTCCTTATGTTTCCCTTTCTCTTTATGTTTCCTGTTTTTTCCTAGTTTCCCAATTCTTTTAAATTTCCCTCTTTCCCTTTTCATTTAAAACTCAAATTGGCAAGTGTAGAAAATTACCTCTTTCCCCTTTTTCTTTTTAATTAATAAATTTTTAATTAGCATAAGTAACACAATAATTTTCCCCCCCTTTTCCCCTTTTTAAATTTTATCCCCCAAAATATTTTTTTATAAATTAATTGAATCGCTTACCCTCTTCTCATCACATGATTAAAGATGATGATTATTATTGTTTAATTGTTTTTATTTTTATTTTTATATAAATATGTATATTTTTATCACAAGTATCACTTACCTAGATTTTAATTTTCAAGGCTAGGTGACATTTTATTAAGGAAATTATTTTTAAATATTTCTCATCACTTTATTCATTCTAAGGCCATATAGGTTTATTCATTTATTATTTAACAACACGACGTGCACTTTAGGATGCACTACGTGCTCCAAGGGTGCCACTCGCCTCATTATGTTTCCCTTGTGTGACATGCGCTTAAGGACACAATATGTGCTCCAAGTGTGCCACTCACCTCTTTCCATTTTTCTTGCACGATGTTCCCTTTAGGACACACTACATGCTCCAAGGGTGCCACTCGCCTCTTGACTGACTTGGTAGACATAAAAAATTCCTGGAGTCAATACTCCGCCAAGTGATCTTGTGGGAGACTAAGGGCCTCAAAGGAATAAGGCGCCTGCCTTATTCCGTGCCCCTTAGAATCATCGTGAGAGACTGTCACAGTTTTCCCTCATGACATCGTGAGTCTTCTCGAACTAGGTAGTCGTTAACCTATAGTTCGAGCCACAGCGAGAGTGATAGTAGGCCGTGGTAGGGTTGTTGTCCACACCTCTCACTCAACGTCTCTAGTAGTTATGCGTGACCCCTCTACTCCACATGTGAGTCTAGTCGACAATCTATCGTCAGCTTGCATCATCAATGAATCATGTCAGAATAAAATCCACAATCATAACACCTAATCAGATGCACACATGTCATATATAGAACAATCAAACCCCAATAGTCCATTCCTTAACTCGATCCAGAGTCTAAGGGTTTCATTGATGCCTCAACATCCTCGAGGTCCAAATCATGAACACTCAGGAGAATCGAGTCAATAACACCTGTCTAAGTCAATATAACAAAATAAGATATAATCACATCCATAATGCCTCATAATAATAATCAATGATCACAGGTATAATAATCTGAATCTCTTGCAAACAAGTGTCCTCAAGGATAATTTCTCTTAGTGCACGCAAGAGAGGGATGTTACATTCATCCTTCTAATTATGTGCATATGTATGATTTATCTTTTATTTAAACACTAAGCTATGTGCATTTATATTATTATTTTTTAAGTTAGAAAATTATCTTGGGTAGATTTATTGTGGAACTATAAAACACCTCTTCATAGTTGAAAACATTTAGCATCTTTTCTATTCTATTCTTCATTTTTTATTTTCTTCTATGATTTGGGGTTTAG
>WSFP011548591.1:0-11398 GCA_009831015.1 Picea engelmannii | reverse complement strand
GTTACATATCTATGTGAAAGAAGTTACAGAGGGTAAGAAGTTTTTTGAAGAAAGAAAACCCTAGTTTTTCAGAAGGCATATGCAGGCTGCATAACAATTTGGTCGTGTACATACGTGGGCTACATAACATATAGGGCACATACATACGCGTGCTTCAGAACTACAAGTCGCGTACCTATTGTATTTGTTTAATACATGCTCATTTCAGGTATAGGTTGATTGAAGGGAAGTAGTACAGGTTGGCTACAGGTCAGTGGTAGAGATTGGTACAGTTGTACATTGGTATATCTCACAGTGATAGTGTGACAATGGTTCCATCATTCTACTTCTACGTCAGGGAAGTTGGACGGGGAAAGGATAGGTGGTTGTAGCCACCTTTTGGTTGTAGCCGGGGAACATAGGGGGTTGTAGCCTCCTTCTAGTTTTAGCTATATAATTGGGGAGTTGGAGCTTCCCTCAGGTTGTAGCGTGAGAAAATAGGGGGTTGGAGCCTCCTTCCAGTTGCAACTGGAAAACAAAGGAAGTTGTTGCTTCCAATGAATGTAATTCTTAAAGACATATAAAAAAAATCATTAAGTGGTTTTCTCCCACTTTGGGTTTCCATGTAAAACCACTAGTGTACTGTGTATGTGTATGATTGCTCATTTTTTCATTGTTTATTTACTCTAAAATTATTGGATGATAATGCTACATTGATATAATACTTGCATATTGTGATTAGAAAAGGATTGGATTGATCTATTACTGATTCACCCCCCCTCTCAATAATCCAACAATTGGTATCAGAGCAAGTTCCTTTAGAAATCAGTTTAACCACTGAGAGGTAGATCATGGAGAACAACAACATGTATAAAAATGGAATACCATAGTTTGATGGAAAAAAAGTATGCATTTTGGAGAAGAAGGATGAAAACATATATACAGGCACATGGATTTGAAATTTGGCAATCAGTTGTAGATGGATACAAAGAACCAACAGTTCCACCTATAAATGAAAGAGCAATAAAACTCGGACAAAATAATTCCAAATCCACAAATGCACTTCTGAATGGTCTTTGTAAATCAGTTTACATCAAAGTTATACATTGTAAATCCGATAAAGATATTTGGGACAAGCTTCAAAATATTTATGAAGGAGATTCAAAATTTAAAGCAACAAAGCTTCAAACTTACAGAGGTCAGTTCGAACAACTAAAGATGAAGGAAGATGAGAATATTACAGCTTACTTCTTAAGAGTCGATGAAACATAAAATGCAATCATAGGATTGGGAGAAGAAATTAAAGAATCTGTAATTGTTCAAAAGGTACTAAGATATCTCCCTATGATATTTGATCCTAAGATATCAACACTAGAATAAAGAGCAAATCTAGACTCAATAAGTATCGACGAACTACATGGAATCTTCACAGCATATGAAATGAGAACTGAACAGGAAAATACAGATATAAAAGAAGAAGCTTTCAAAGCATCCAAAAGGTCAAATCAAAAGGGAAAACAAAAGGAAAAAGAACATAGCAGCAACATTGATATCTCAGAAGATGATGAAGAAATGACCAACTTTGTCAGAAGACTGAACAAGGGAACCAACGACAGATATAAATGTAAGTATCCTTTGATTTGTTTTTATTGTGATGGTATTGTTCATTTTGCTAACAAATGTCCTCATAATAAAAATAAGAGGAATGATGAATATTACGCAAATAGAAAACAAACATATAAAGGCAAAAGAACCACAAAGAAAGTTTTCAAGAAAAGCTTATGCACCAAAGAAGACATCTCATCATTAGATGAAGATGAAGTCAGTGACAGTGAGACATAAAGAGTTCTATTCATGGCAGTAGAAGACTTTGACAAAGAAGACATTGAAGAAGAATATGAAGAGGCCGAATAAGAATATGAAGAGGAAGAATTTGACTACTGAGAAGAATTGTTGTGTGCCATAGAAGTTATAAGAAGAGAAAAGAAGAAAAACAAGAAGCTACAAGTAGAACTAGACACGAAAGAAGACACTCATGAACTAGAACAAATGATCAGAAATTTGAAGGTTCAAATAGAAGAAGATAAAAGAATTGAAGAAGCACTCAAAGAACAACTAGAAGAAAGAGACGTGATCATTGGAAATTTGGAAGCATAAATTGTCACATTAAGAAAGGATCTTCAAAAGAATTTTTTTTAGAACAACTCAAAAGTTTTGGATGAAATTATCAACAGTCAAAAACCTCATCATGACAAGTCTGAACTTGGATACAATCAGACAGAAAAGGGATCAAGCTCCAAAACATCAGAGAAAGAAACATATCCAAAACACTATTCATAAATAATCAAAGGGGATAGGAAGATCTACAAGGAAGATTATAGGGACACTCATCCACCAAGAAGACTCAAATTTCTGAATCAACAACCGAAAGATAGGGCTTAGGAAGAACAAGGATTCAGAAGATCAACTCCTTTCAGAATATCTTCAACTCCTAGGTATCAAACTATCTTTTTTGGTTTATGTTACGTATATAATAATTTTGGACATAAAGCTATGAATTTTAGAGATAACATCATGAACATAAACAACTTTGAAAGTCATACACAAAAGGGTTATCCAAGAAGGCCTAGTGAAACACAGAGAAGAAGTTACAACAAGTTTGAATCATTGAGCATTGAAGTGGAATGCTACAAGTGTAACAAATTTGGACACATGGCCAAAGATTGTAGAATGAAAGTTCCTCCTAGAAAACCATAACATAATAACAACAATCACTGACAAGAACCTCATAAGAGAACATGGATAAGAAATCAGAATCAATATAACAATGAAGAATGCACACTCGCTCTACAAGATAACCAGAAGAAACATGGTTGGTATGCTGAAAATGGCTATTCAAAACACATGACAGGTGATAAAACCAAGTTTCTTACATTAAGAAAGGAAATAGATGGATCAATCTCTTTCAGAAATGATGATTCAACTAAAATCATTGGAAAAGGCATAGCCAGAATTGGAAACAATAATACCAAGGCAGAAAATGTTCTACTAGTAGAAGATATGAAACATAATATTCTAAGTGTGAGTCAAATGTGTGACCAAGTTCATAAAGTTACTTTCAATTCACAAAAGTGTGAGATAATAAAACAAGGTCCAGGAAAATTGATTGCAATAGCTGCACAAACCTCAAGCAACATATATGTACTAAGTGAAATTGAAAATGAAAAGTATTTTCTAGGAAAAGAAGATGAAAGTTGTCTATGGCACAGAAGAATGGGTCACATACACTTTGATAACCTTGTCAAAGTCAACAAAAAGGAAGCAGTTAGATAAATGCCCCAGATTATGAAACCAACCAACACTTTATGCAAGCATTGTCAACAAGAAAAGAAAACAAAGACCAGGTTTAAATCAAAAGAATATTCAACGACAAGACAAGTGGAAATTGTGCATACTGATCTAGTTGGACCAACTACAACACAGGGTTTAAAAATTGAGAAATACTTTATGTTATTAGTTTATGATTATACAAGAATGATTGCAGTTTGCTTTCTCAGGAATAAGTTAGAAGCTTTTGAAAACTTCAAGGTCTACAAGGAAATGGTTGAAAATGAAATGGATTGAAAAATAAAATATTTGAGATATGATAATGGAGGAGAGTGCACTTCAAAGGAATTTATGGACTACTACAACATGCATGGAATAAAAAGGCAATTCTTCATTGCTAGGACACCTCAACATAATGAAGTTGTTGAAAGAAAGAAAATGACAGTACAAGAAATGGCTCGAATAATGTTATTGGATTCCAAATTGACATATATCTTTTGGACACATGCAATGCATACAACGATTCACATTCAAAACAAAGTAATGCTTAGAAACAACATTGACAAAACTCCCTACAAGCTATGGAAAGGAGGACCAACAAATGTGAAGCAATTTAGAGTATTTGGAAGTAAATGCTACATCAAAAGAGAAGATGGTAGAATGGGAAAGTTTGACTCTCGTGTGGACAAATGAGTACTTTTTGGTTACTCAAGTACAAGGAAAGGATACAAGTGTTACAATCTAAGGTTGAAAAAAGTTGCGGAAAGCATCAATGTAACAATTGATGAAACAATGTACAAGAATTGAAGGAAGAAGAAAATGAATCAATGGAACAACTTTACAAAGAAGAAGCATAAGATGAATAAGAAGTAGAAGGGGAAGATGAAGAGGATCATATAGAAGTATAAGAGAAAGTTCAACAAGTGCCTCCAAAGACACCTATAAAACGAGTACATAAGAATCATTCTTTAGATCAGATTATCAGAAACAAATATGCAGGAGTTGAGAATAGAAGAAGAATTTGTTCACTAGACCAAACACACCTAGAAATCTCATATACGATTGAACCAAACAATTTTGAAGAGGCTAGCAAGGATGAATTTTGGAATAAGGCCATGGATGAAGAATTGGATCAAATAGAGAAGAATGACACTTGGGAATTGGTTCCAAGACCAAATAATAAGAATGTGATTGGCACAAAGTGGGTATTCGGAAATAAATTGAATGAATATGGATAGGTTACAAGGAATAAAGCTAGATTGGTATGTAAAATATACACACAGGTTGAAGGAATCGACTTTGAAGAGACATTTGCTCTAGTTGCCAGAATGGAAGCAATCCGATTGCTCCTAGCTTATGCATTCTCCAAGAATATTAAAGTGTATCAGATGGACGTGAAATCATCTTTTTTGTATGGGGAACTTGAAGAAGAAGTCTACATTGAACAACCAGAAGGATTTCAGTTGACATAGAACACAGATTATGTGTGTAAATTGAAGAAGGCCTTGTATGGTCTAAAACAAGTTCCTAGAGCATGGTACTCTAGACTGAATAAATATCTACAACATGAAGGGTTTAGAAAAGGAAGTGCAGACAACAACCTCTACATCAAGGTAACTCCAGATATTATTTTATTAATTGAAGTTTATGTTGATGATATTTTTTTTGGAAGCAATGATGATAGGTTAAGCCAGAAATTTGCAAAGGATATGCATAATTAATTTGAAATGTCATTACTTGGAGAACTATCCTTCTTTTTGGTTCTTCAGATATGTCAAAGAAACCAAGGAATTTTTATTTCTCAAACTAAGTATATAAGAGAAATGCTAAAGAGGTTCGAAATGGAAGATTTCAAACCGGTTACCACTCCTATGAAAACTAGTTGCAAGTTGAGCAAAGATGATGATTCAAAGTCTACAAACTAGAGGCAATACATGTCGATGATTGAAAGCTTACTATATGTGACAACATACAAACCAGGTGTAATGCAGGCAGTTGGACAGGTGGTACAATTTCAAGAAGTACCAAAGGAATCACATGTATTAGTAGTGAAGAGGATTTTCAGATATCTCAAAGGAACATAAGAGTTTTGATTATGGTATCCAAAAGGAAATAATCTATCACTTATTGCCTACACATATGAAGATTGGGTAGGTTTCATTGATGATAGATGAATCACCAGTGGAGCAACGTTCTCCTTAGGTGAGTGTTTAATATCATGGATAAGTAAGAAACAATCATCAATATACTTATCTACAGCCGAGGCATAGTATATTGCAACAACAACATGTTGTACACAGGTTTTATGGATGAAACAAACTCTGAGAGATATACAGGTTGAGTATGATGAGCCCATTAAAATATTTAGTGATAATACAAGCGCCATCAAATCTCAAAGAACCCAGTGATGCACTCCAAGACAAATCACATTCCAATCAATTATCACTTTCTACGATAATAGGTTGCAGAGAAGAATATCAGAGTTGAATATGTGGGCACAAAAGAACAAGTGGCAACCATATTTACAAAACTGCTTCGAAGGGAATCCTTTGAGTATCTTTGCCAGAGACTCAGAGTAATTTCTACTCCAAAATGAATTCTTTTGAATGCTTATCTTATATGTCTTAGATTTACATGAGGAAGCACCATAAATATGTCAATTCAGGTCGGGAGATCAGTTTCAGGAAGATTTTAGTCAGGGGGAGTATCCCCAAGGACAATTCAGTTAGGGGGAGCAACCCCAGATGGAAAGATACCTTTGCCATTGATGACAATGGGGGATAGATTTATTAGATGTAGAGCACAAAGGAATGGTTCTAGGGGGAGCGTGGGGGATATGACTTCAATATTTCATGACATGACTTCATTATTGCATCTGAGTGTTTCCATCAATGCCAAAGGGGGAGATTGTTGATTAATTGGGTTGGTTTTCATTGATGTCAACCCTTGAAGAAAGTCTGGTAGCGAATTCTGGTAGCACAAAGGGTTGGGTAATGGACCCCAGTTTGTTTGATGGATAATGGTATGATTTTTGATATATTTGTAGGTACAACTATTATACATGGATAGTACATGTCATGCCATTTCTGGTGGTATGTGGAATGTCACATAACTCCTCACAGTTAGAGAACCCTCATGAGTCATCTAGAAGCCCCAAAAGGTCAAAGTAGTCAAAGTGTTTGCAAAATAAATTATTTAAATAATAAATTTAATGGAGAACTCCCTAAAATAAGGAAAGTGGGATACTACATGAAAGTATAAATAAGAGGCAAGGCTCTCTCATTTTAATCACACTTGAACACATTGAATATATTTTGTTGTGTAAGGGTTATTGCAAGTACTCATTGATACATCTGAAGTTGCGAAAGTCTGAGGTAGCACTCGAGCTGACACTGTATTAGGGTGTGTACATGAGGTTAAAGCCATGGAAACTTGAGAAGATGAGGATGCAGAGGTTCTAGATTCTGAGATCAAGCTCCCAGGAAGGTCTAAGTGCTCAGATACATCAGATCTATCCATTGGTTCAAAAGGTATGTCTTATTTCTATGAGTAGTTGGATTTTGATGTATGCATGAGAAATGGTTATGGATATTTGAGGATTCTATGTAGAGAGACTAGTGGCTACATGGGATCTTCTGTATAAGTCATATCTATAGAAATATAGTGTTGGTATATTTATCATTGATACTTCTTGGTAGAGTTGAGGCACATCTTGTATTTCTTGGCATATGGCTAAGGGTTTTTTGGTACATGGTTGAGAGCTTGTATTTGTGAAAGTGGTTGATGTATTGAGAGGTTGAATACCAGAAAGGTTTTGATGACTAGATCATGTGAGGGTTATTATACTTGTTCATGATTACACACACTTATGGAACATGACTAGAGAGATATATAGAGTTTTTGGGTAAAGTTTATGTATGAGGATGCATGCACATGGTACAAATACAGTTTGGATACAGTGACAGGTTACAGATCTATGTGAAAGAAGTTACAGAGGGTCAGAAGTTTTTTGAAGAAAGAAAAACCTAGTTTTTCAGAAGGCATACACAGGTTGCATAACAGTTTGGTCGTGTACATACACGGGCTACATAACAGATAGGGTGCGTACATACACGTGTTGTAAAATTACAGGTCACATACTTGTTGTATTTGTTTGATACATGATCAGTTCAGATACAGGTTGATTGAAGGGAAATAATATAGGTTGGATGGAGGTCAGTGGTACACATTGGTGCAGTTGTACAATGGTATATCTCACAGTGATAGTGTGACAATGGTTCCATCATTCTACTTCTACGTCAAGGCATTTGGACGGGGCAAGGACAGGTGGTTGTAGCCACCTTCCGGTTGTAGCTGGAGAACATAGGGGGTTGTAGCCTCCTTCTAGTTGTAGCCAGAGAATTGGGGAGTTGGAGCTTCCCTCAGGTTGTAGCTTGAGAAACTAAGGGGTTGGATCCTCCTTCCAGTTGCAATTGGAAAACAAAGGAAGTTGGTGCTTCCAATGAATGTAATTCTTAAATATATATAAGAAAAAGAATTATGTGGTTTTCTCCCGCTTTGGGTTTCCACGTAAAAACACTAGTGTACTATGTATGTGTATGATTTCTCATTTGTTCATTGTTTATTTACTCTACAATTATTGGATGATAATGTTACATTGATATAATACTTGCATATTGTGGTTAGAAAAGGATTGGATTGCTCTATTACTGATTCATCCCCCCTCTCAATAATCCAACATTACCTTCACCAATTGGCTCTTAAATTAGATCATTTCTCAATAATTGAAACCACTTGTATGCTTGACTGATTATAAAGATAGTTCACTTCCATTCCATATGCATTCACCATCAATAAACCATTAACTTTTGGAAATCATTATGTCCAACCAGATTTGATTTCAGATAAGACCGATTGCAGAGTTAATTCATCTCACTTCATTATTTCCTTGTGTAGATTTATATTCACTTCTCCATTGTCTTCCAATCCTTGTTTCTTTACATTTGGTGTACTCACTTGAGGAACAATCTCTAAATTTAAAGCTTGTTTTCATTTATTGTCTTGATTTCCTTTTTAATCTAGTTTGGTTTTGCATTGTTTTTCTTTTGCTTTGACTTAATTCTTTCATAGTTCAAATCTCCTTCTATTTCCTGCACTTGGTTTTATTTCCCGTACCTTTGGATTCCTTGCACTTTAATTTCCCATAGCTTCAATAACCAAAGGAAGATTAAATGCCTAACTTGTGAGACATGGATTTCCCATACTAGGTTTCAACCTAAGGTGCTAGTTTCCTTCCTATCAATTGAATTCATTTGCCATTTTCTTGTTTTATTTATTGCATTGAAGTGTGTTTGATGGCCTTAGATTAGGTTAGACTAGGATCCAATCCTGCATTTCTTGTGCCTGCACCTCTAAGTCTACGACTCCCTGGTTGATAATTTAATGTTGGAATTAATAGTGCATATATTTTAGCCCAACATAATCCCCTCTCATGAGTATGTGTGGAGGAATCAAAAGCATGATATGCAAGAGAATAAATGTAGTTTTTTCCTTGCCAAGCACATCATGGTGGTATTGGGCCCCTGTTTCTTTTTTCTCTTCATCCCCAATTGTTCATTTCAATTAGGAATTCATCAAAGTTCTATTTAATTTTGATTTGGGTTTGGACAAAATGGATTCTTTCATATTTATCTAGTCTCTGACTATGTTTAAGGGTTAATGCAGTAATCTGTGATCCAAATAGAGCTATAAATATATCTTCTGTCTCCACAAGTTAGGGTGCATCCTCCGACCTTGTAATATCACAGGTAAAACTTTGTTACCTAAATTAATTGAGATTCATTTCTTTTATGGAGCATAGTGAATTCAACTACTATCTTGTAGATAAATAATGGATTAATATGATAAGGTTCTTGAGGTAAGATGTTTACCCACCTATTGATATTTTTCTTGCACTAGTTTCTTTCTTAGCGCACATACTTATGTTGATATGGTGGCTCATGGAACAATTGTTGTCGAATCAACCGAATCTGTTGTATCTGGATCAATGAAAACTTAAATGGATGAAACCATTGATTTAGGTAAGCAGACTATGCATACATACCTATACATTAATCGATAAAAAATAATTAAGTGCTTGGGTGGTTAATTTATAACATATATATTCTTCATTCCAGGCTCTAGATTTTGTTATCAATGAAGCCAAAAATAATTAAATTTTCCTTATTTTATGTTTTTCCAACAATTGGGAAGCATATGGAGACAAAACATAGTATATCAAATGGGGTTGAGATGGAGGCCTTACTCTTTCCTTGGGATTGAACCAATGCCTAGAAACAATCCATATCTCCACCAACTTGGGTTTGAACTAATTCAAGTTGAGGTGCATGCATACCACCTATGGAGAGAATCATGTGTGGGCGACGATTCACAAAGGGTGGAGTAGAAACCTTGGAGAGCGACTGACTTGAAGAAATAAAAGATAGTCGAAAACCAAACAAAATCCTAGAAGCCAAGAGGAAATAGACGACCGATTGTGGTTGTCTCATGGACACATTCAACAATGATGTTGTGAGTGTCATGTAGAGCAGTTTGTACATGTAAGAAAAACATCTATGTGATAAACATGGGCTAAATGCATGAAATAAACATTGGAGAAATCATAAACATTTAATGTTAGGAACTAATGCTAGACATCAATCCTAACATTAATCCAAATTATTTCATTTAACATTGAATGTATCTCAATTATGTGAAACTTCTCCTAAGTTTGCCTCAATATGATGCCAAATAATGCCTCAAACTTAAAACCTAGGATAAAAAATGAAAAATGCAAGTGTGAAAAAAATAATAATATGCCAAAACTTCGGGTTAAAACAGTGAGAAGTCATTGGTTTACGTGCAAGATTAATTAAAAAATAGTGAACCGATTACTATAGTCCCTACAACCCAAAGGGAATGGACTAATAACCTGGACAACAAGTTATAATAGAAGAATTAACACATAATAACATGGACAACAAGTTATAATGGAATAATTATTTATTTGAGAAAACAAGATGGTGATGATTATGATTAGTGATTTTGTGCATAATACTTTGACTATTAAGGATTGGATTTCAAATAACTAAACAATTGAATTGAAAATTAGAGGGAGAATTATACACAATCATTTGAGTAAGGTTTCTAATAATCACTAGCAATGGCTTGATTCAAAGTTTAGAGAGCTCTTTTTATAATGTTATGAACAATTATTAAGGCATAGTCGATGACAATATTGTTTTGTCATCACTTAATTTGGTTCATTTTTGTTATTGATGTTGTTGAAGTCGAAGATCCTTGATTTATACAAGGAATGGACTACTCTAACATATACAAAGAGGAAAATTGCACCGAATACATGCTATGGAATGTAGTGGGGTATGCTTGGTTGCAAATTGAGCCTCAAATCTATAATATCACATATAGATGTGTTACAAAGTGTGTGTGGAAAATTAGTTTGAAGCCTCATATCAAATGCCATAACTACATATGGTCTATGCCATATTTTTTCTTAGTGAATTGGAAATAAAAATTATTCATTTATGAAATCCTACCTCTCCTAAATATTGAAAGGACAAGAACAACTCCATGGTTTCCTATATGAATACCAAGGATAAGAACAATTCCATAGTTTTTTTTATATATGAATACTATCATAATTGTAACATGTGTTAATACTGTGTTATTATGAATGCATGATTTTTATTCACTCAACCAACTTTGGATAAGGGAGAACCAAGGATAACTAAATAATTTATAACCTTTCTCCATCAATATCTAAAACATATGGGCAGTTACAAGTTTCAAATTTCACAACATGATACTAAAATTTTTGTAGTGGGGTGGTTGGAAACATCACAAAAGGTGATAGTGGAACAAATCCCACTAATTGTTCTTAAGTTGTAATTGAATGGGAGAGAGGACTAGTTCAAAAAGAATAGTTACTCTATTATCAAGGTAGATGGATTAATTGGTCCTTATAAGAAGATGAAGTCCTATTTAGATTGGTAGCTTATGTATCTAGATTTTTCTTGGCATTTTGTTATAGCTA
>WSFP011548571.1:0-11399 GCA_009831015.1 Picea engelmannii | reverse complement strand
AGAGGAATTAACACCTTTAATAATGGTTTGATAACATATTTACCCAAGAAATAGCTTATCAAGAACATATGCGGGCAAAAGGTGAGGAGGACTAGTAGCACCGAATATCCTGAAATATGTATGTTTCTCTTCTATGTACCAATTACCAATATGTGAAATAATTTTATTTACCTCCTTGGATAACCTTAGAAAATCTTGGTGGAAAATAATATCATATAGGTGAGTCAATAATAAGTCATAGATCATGAAATAAAGTATTTTATACTTGTTTTCCCACAACATATTGAAGTAAACATGAACATGGGCCTCTGAAGAATGTCATCTAAGGTTCAATTCAACAAAACTATTTCTGGCACATATTTTGTCTAGCAAGTAGGAATCCATGAAAAATGAATGAACCTCACCTGACTTGGGGTTTTGAGCTTGCTCAACCCTAACACTAAGTTTTTTGGCGATACTAGCTCGCTAATTGAACATATTACCAATGGTGGTTGTTGTATAAGCCAATGGAACCCATGCATCAATAAAACAACAATAATTTTTCTCTCCATATAATGTGGAATAAAATGACCATGATGTACATGAAGGGTACTTTTAAACCTGTAATGTTGTACCACCCTAAGGATTGGATGAAATATTTTGTGTCCTCTTTCCACTAGCTCACCAAGATTCTACTTATAACATGTTGGTCATTAAACATTTTCATAAAATCAATGTTGAGAAACACTTTTGATTCTAGGAACTTGTAATAGTTAATAACCTCCTGGGGAAGAAATGTCCCCACACAGTTTCCCTACTCATCATTGACTGAACAATTCTTACAATCGATATGGTTGATGATCCATTCTAATGCTTCCATGTAGGGAAAAAACAAGGCCCTCAATACAAATGAATGCAATCAAGAATTTTGAATATTAGGGAACACCATATCATCCATCTCCCTGAAAATAGGGTCACTCTCCTGCATTTATTTGGGGTCATCCTCATCCCTAAATTTCATAAAAAGTTCATTCCATCCTAGCAAGGGAACTCACATTCTGATGATTGGTTTGGTATCCTTGTACACTGGCGGTTGCACAAACACCTTCCTCAAGGGAAACTTAATTATTGGCTCCACAATATTTTCTAGCTCCATTCCTTCCACTGACACTGAATTGGACATATCCCCTAGCTCCTTTCCTTTCCCTCTCGGTGTTTTGGGAGACTTCTGAATAAAGGATCTTCTTGGTGGAATTGTTTCTATAATAATACCATCCATCTATGAAATTATCACAATCATTTGGAAATCCTATGAACATAACTCAATTAAATGGGGCGATGATGAAGCATTATTAGACCTAAAAAAAACTTGATATTAGTGGAATTGATCCTAATTAAACCACTTGCTAGAGGAAAGGAGATAGAAAACTGAATTATAGATGATAATTATATTTATTGCAAATCA
Source organism: Picea engelmannii (assembly GCA_009831015.1). NCBI lineage: Eukaryota > Viridiplantae > Streptophyta > Pinopsida > Pinales > Pinaceae > Picea > Picea engelmannii. The sequence continues at coordinate 9,955 of WSFP011548571.1, read as the reverse complement.
ATACATCTAACGACACAACAATTTCATAGCATAGGAAATCACAACAATGAATATTTGGACACAATGAAAAGTGAGGAAATCGACTATCTGAGTTTGAATTTAAAGTCCTAGGACCAAATCTAGGAACCTAGATAGGAAATTTTTTGAACTCTTTTGATTTGATTCTCTAATATTCTGGTTTAAATGTTATTTCCAACCACTAAATTTGCATTAAGAAAATATTTTTTATCGGTGGTGGGAAAAAAGGTCACTATCTATTCATTTTGACACTTTTGAAAAATCATCTTCTTTGACGTGCTTTACCTTGCTTATCAACTCTAGGAAAAAATGTGCATCGGGGGTTTCAAATCCTCGTTATCTCTTCACCTTTTCATTAACCCCTAAAATTCTATTATAGGAATATTCCTTCAACTCAATCGATGCACTTTACTTTGCATGTTGGGACTCAATGATAGGTGCATATGAACCCACCAAAATCATTATTTTGATACCTTTTCGCAAAACCCCGAAGATAATATTCTTTTGGTAGTTGGAGGAAACTTCCTTCTTTTCAGTTTTCTATTGACCCTCGATTTACCATCGATGTGATTTACCTTTCTTATTAGGACTCAACATAATTCTAAAGCTTCCAAAATCCATTGGGACTCAATGGAAATATTTTGCGCCTGAAATTCTATCGAGAGTTGACAAAAATGTATATCTCTAAAAGAATATTGAGGCCTTATAGAAAACATGAAACTCCAAAAACTATTGGCACTTATACAAAAACATTGACCTCTGATTATCAATGCTTGGAGAAAACTTCTTACTTACCACCTTTCTGCCAACCCTTGAGGAACGTATTTCCACTTCCCATAAATGTGTCCTTTCAGCATCAACACTTGGATAAAAACTAATTATTGATAGTTTTTTATCGATCATTGATGAGTTTATTGACAATTTATGAAATATTCTGATTTTTTTCTCATATTATTTTATTTTTGTTATTTTTCTTGAAACAATTTTTTTTTTTTTGTTTTTTTTTGATCTTATAATTTTTGGGTTTCTCATACAAACAAATCTTTAAAATAATTAAATGAACCCGTTGACAGGTCCAAAGGGCTTGTCAAGAAGGTAAGGGAGAACGGACGATGGCAGGTCCTAATTAGACCTACTCTTGTTTGGGGTAGCATTTCCCATGAGTATATGGGCCTCATTGCTGCTTAGAATTAAAAGAAGAAAAAGGGAAAAACAACAAATTGCCCCCCAAAATTTCAAAACAATCCTAAGGCTAATCTAATTGTAAGCAAACTAATCAGAATCTAACTAATTCTAACCTATCCTGGGAGGAAAACTAAAAGAATGAATACAACGAAAGATAACACCATCAGAAACCTAAATAGTTGAATTAATCTAATGATAAATGAAAACAATAATGCTACAAATAAATAGACAAATAGTTTTACCGTACATCCATAACATCATTTATGCACCCACAAGGAAACATGTGACAACATAAGAAAACAAAACAAAGTGAAGAAGTAGTTCATATAACTAAATCTTATCTACTTAGCTAGAAGATAAATGCATAAAGAATATTCTTCAATACATCCATCAAAATCACAGATTTTTGAATTCTTCCTGCTCTTTATTACTAAAAAATAATAGTACCATATTTTGTTACAAAGGGAAAAAGTCCAAATGTCTTCTCTGAGTTCTCTTTTATAAGACAAGAGAGAGACTCCTCAGTTTTCATGAATCTTCATTTATTTTTCCTTCTGTTCGTTTTTTCACATTTCTAAAATGAACATGTGAGTGTTACAAAGAGAAGTGAAATAGACTCATGTGTGATCATTTTTACCCTAAGGCAGTTTACAAATGATATTTGTTAAAAATCAATCATTGACTTTTTCCGTTGGTGTTATCTTCTATTCCTCAAACTTTTATAGGAATTGTTGGCTTTTGTCTGCTAATTAATACCTTTTTTTATTCTTCTCCCTTGTCTCATCTTTAATTTGAGCTATTGTTGGTCTGATTTCATTGCTTGTAGACTGGGATATGGCTTGTTGAATTCTGCATAAACAATTCTTCAATCAAATTTGAGTTCCATATGTGTTTTTCATTTCCAAACCAATTATGTTCATCAACTGAAAAATATTGTTTTTCCATCCTATTATTCTCATTTCCATCTTTCCATCAAGCTATCCTGGGCCTGATTTCGTTGTCTGTAGCCCCGAATATGAGTAGTAGAAGTTGGTATGACCATTTGTTTCCTTTGAATTCGTGGTCTGAATTTTTCTTCATTTTATGAATTTTTTTTCACTTGTATGGGCTAGATACCTATACCATTGCATTCCTTTGTCCAATACCTTTCCAACGAGGTATCATGGCCCTCATTCTGACACTTGTAGAAAAAGTTATGATCATTTAAAACTTGTCACTCAACAACCATTGATCAAGCCCATCGGTTAATCTGGACCATTGATTCTTAAACCTGCAAAAGAGAAGTCACAACTGCATAAGAGATCAAAACTTATCGATTATATATATATTAGCTTCTATGGATAGTATAAATGAGAACCCAAGCGAGATGGGACCCACGACTTGTAGCATAATTTTCTCTAATTTTCCCTCTTTTAAGATTAGAAAAACAATTTAAAATAAAATAATATACAATAAAATAAAAATAAAAATTAGAAAATTATTTACATTATTTACAGTTATTTACAAAATTTAAAAGAAAAACTAATTACCCTGATCTCACATTAAAAAATTAAAGAAAATTAAATTAATTACCTCCTATTAACGGAAAATAAAAATTATCAAGATTAAAATAATAAAATAATAATAATTATCTTACCTCATTAGATTTTAATCCATGATCTCTAAGGAAGAAACATATACTTTTAACCATTATGCCCATTTAGATTTGTTATTCATTTAACTTAAAAAAACTAGTTATTCCTAAAAATTATAATATAAAATTAAACAAAAAATAAAATAAATAAATAAAATAATAATAATAAGTAATAAATAAATAAAAATAAACATATACTTTTAACCATTATGCCCATTTAGATTTGTTATTCATTTAACTTAAAAAAACCTAGTCATTCCTAAAAAAAATATAATATAAAATTAAAAAAATAAAAATAATAATAATAAGTAAAAAATAAATAAAGATATAAAGGAATAAAAATAAATTATTTCCCAAAACATAACCTAAGGTCCAAATCTCTACATGGATATGCATGTCGAAAAGCTTGTCGGAGTCATGGTGGTCGGAGTGTATATATGTACCTGAGTTTCCCCACTATCGAAGTCTGATAGATTATATGTACTTTGTTTCGAGCTCTGATGGGAGCTCGAAACATTTTTCAATGGATCAATAATATTAAAATAATACCACTAAATGGCACATTCCAATGGACTATAAAATTCATTAAAATATAATAAGGCACAGTCGTAGGTGCACATTTGCCCAAAAATAAACTTAAAATAGTGTAGGTTCATGTCTTTTCAAAAATATTTTTTAAAATAATGCATGGTCCCATGACTTCACATTTTCCCCAAAAATTATTAAATTAATCCCAATTCGTCCTCATATTTTTAAAAAAAGAGGTTATTAAAATAATTTTGATATCGTTATCGTCAGAGTGGGAGGTAATGGGTTGGAGTGTGGAGGTGAAGGAGAGTTGGGTGATCTCCGATGAGGTCTCAAAGTGTGATGGTAATGCGTGTTGAGTGAAGTCCGATGGGATCTTCAAAGTGTGATGGAGAGATGATTTATTTATTATATATATTTTTATTTATTTTTGTTATTTTTGTTATTTTGGTTTTTGTATTTGATTATTATCATAAAGCATGAAATATTAGATCAATTCACCTACTTTTTACCATTATTTAATTAATATTCTATAAAAGATAATATTTTTTTTTTATATGTTTTAATGTATTTTGGGAATAAGGTTTGGAATACAAATTAATATAGTTTCCATAAATTCCTAGAAAATAGGAACACTCTACAAAATATGAAATCCCTAGAAAGTAGGATCTAGGGTAGTAAATTTAGGTTTAGGTGAGAAAGGAGAAAAGTAAAAATGAATAAAATACATACAAGTTAGATTTAGTTAAAAAATTGGAAAATGAAGAATTTGAGCAGCGGAGTGAGAGGAGCAGCCGCAGGAGAAACCCTACAGCCGCAGCGTGTTGAACCAGGGCCGTCGGCCACCAGGGCCGAACCGTTTTTCCCTCAGCCTGTTGCAACTGCTGAAGGGAAGATTCAACTGGAGGGTGTGGCGCTCGGCTTTCATTCAAAAGGAGCGCCGGCGCTGGTATACAGGACAAGAGGAGCATTTTGTTTTTTTAAAATCGCAGGTTTTCAAGGAGAGCACCGAGAGCGAGCCAGCGCTCTCTTTACTGCCCAAAGGGAGCGCCAGGTCTGAAGTGGCCTTACGCTCGGTTTGTTTTTCCTCTTCAGCGCTCCCGAGTACCCTTCACAGAAGCGCCGACAAATAAAGACCAAACAAACGCGCCCTTGAGTATTGAAAGTTGTCTCTGTCAATTTTTATCTACTTTTCAGAAGATTTCCCAGTCGAAGCCTGACAGATCGGAGATCTTGGACTATTGGGAGCTAGTCTTCGCAACCCCGTGGATGTAGAGCTCCAGCAGAGAAACTCCAATGGATTCCAGCGGGGGCTCTGCCCCTCCTCTCATCCCGCCTCCGGAGATCACTGCATTCAAAGCATTGATTGCCGCAACCACAAAGCGCCCTCTCACTGCTAGTCAACAGAAGTTCGTCAAGAAATTAGATTCAATCCCCATGGTAGCCCTTCCTGAAGAAGAGGGTTAATAGGCCAGTTCACGGGCCTCTGGCCGTCCCCAAAGTCGGTAGAGGATTGGACTCAAAGAAATTGGTCACCCTTGATTAAAGAGGGGGTCAAGAGTTACTTTGTGGGCAAGGGGTTCTTCATATTCGTCTTCGAAAACCCGGATGACAGAAGTCTAATTTTCAGAAACGGCCCTTATTTCATGGGACCACAATGACTGTACTTAAACAAATGGTCTCCCGACTTTGATCCCACTCAGGATGTTCCATCTGCTGTTCCGGTGTGGGTGCGCCTCCCTCATCTGCCTCTACACTGCTAGAACCAAAAAGCCTTCCAGATCATTGGCAACGCGCTCGGGAAATACATAGATCAAGCAGCAAGGAAAGATCAGTTCTCATGCGCTCGAATCTGCGTCGAAGTCGACCTAGAAGAGGGTTTGCCGGAAGCAATCAAGCTCACCGTTGCTGGGTGGACTCATATCCAGGAATTGGATTACGAGCAGATCCCTTTCAAATGAAAATACTGCCATGGTCATGGTCACTTCGCCAAGCACTGCAAGAAAAAAGCAGAGGAGCAAGAAGACAATATAAACGAGGATCAATGGACAATAGTACAAAAGAACACCCACCAAAAAAAAGGAAACGACAAAAGGCATACCGCAGGAGCTCCAGGCAGCTCCAAGAACAATCAAGAAAAGGACGCAACACTGAAGGAATTAGAAAACACTCAGAACAACCCAGGAGGAGCGATTAAGGAAAATCAGGTGCAAACAGAAGCCCCTCCACTCAACGAAGAAGGGGGAGCAGCTATACAGGTAGAGGCCTCACAAGGCAGCCCTCCCAATCCCTCTTATGCTGAAATAACAAGGAAAAAACAAGTGGAAAGCGCTGGTTCTTCAGAGGATGAAACCTTTGAGTGTCCCTCTAAAAGAGCAGGCAGGAAATCCCGCAAAGAATTAAGGGAAGAGGAAGCAGAGAGACTCAAAGTACAAGGAAGCCAATCCACCATAGAAATGTCCATCGACAGAAACACCAGATCAAGGCCTACAAAGGGAGGCCCTTCCCCCTCCTCTTAAATTAATCATGAAGCTCACCTCTTGGAATTGCAGAGGACTAGGGAACGTCGCCAAAGCTGAAGCAGTCATGGACCTCCAGAAAATAGAACCTACAGATATCCTCATGCTCCAAGAGACTAAGATAGAAGACCGAATGCTACTAGACATCAGCAAATCAAAGTGGAAGAAGAGTGCGGGCAAAGCAGTTAGTTCAAGGGGCTCTTCCGGAGGGCTGGCAACTCTTTAGACAGAAGATGCATTTTTGCTTAACAAATCTCATGAAACCCAACACTGGATCTTCATGGAGCTGACACATTATGCAAGTAAGCTGACTATCTCCTTATTTAATCTTTATGTTCCTGTCACTTACTCTGAAAAACGAGAATGATGGACCTCTCTCACAGCATTTTTAGATCAGCACAACCCAAGCAACATTATCCTAGCAGGTGATCTGAATATAGTTCTGAAATCAAAAGAGAAAAGAGGCGGCTCCATCATCAGAGACCCGATGCTCACCTTTGTGGAAGAACTTCAGCAACAGTGGGATCTTTTAGACTTTAGTCCCATTCGCGGCCTCTACACTTGGTCCAATAATAGAACTGGGACAGAGCATATTTCTTCTTGGCTGGATCGATTTCTGGTTCAAGGCTCCCTCATTATGGACAAAAAGATAATCAAAACAAAAATTTTACCCAAGCTAACTTCTGACCACAAGCCGATCCAGCTGCTCCTTGAGGAAGAAGAAGATCTCGGGCCCCTACCTTTCCGCTTCAGCCCCTTATGGATAGAGAGAGAAGGCTTTTACGAAACTGTAAAAGAAGCCTGGGCCAAATCATTCTCAGGATCCTCAAGCTTCGTGTGGGAACAAAAACTGAAGGCCACAAAACAAGCTCTGAAGGAGTGGATAAAGAACCCAGCCCCTACTCCAATCAACACAAGGAAAGAAGCAGTGTACAATCTGGAGACCTTGCAAACAAAAATGGAAAGCAAAGAGATTACAGCGGAACTTGTGGAACAAGAAATAAAAGCCCAATCCGCAACATACCGATCTCTTCGGAAAGAAGAAGAATACTGGAGAATCAAGTCCAGGAGTTTGTGGTTAAAGGCAGGGGATCGGAACACCTCCTTCTTCCACAGACAATATAGAGCCCGGCTGTCAAGGAATCACATCTCAGAAATAAAGACAACAGAGGGCCAGGTCAGCAAAGGCTTCACCCAAATCAAAGCTGCAGCAGATAGCCACTTCAGAACCCTGTTTAGTGAGGGAACCCAGGCCACCGAAGGAGAAATTGCAGAATTCCTCGCCAATATTCCTCACCTAGTCAGACCTGAAGATAACGCTGCGCTCACCAGTGAGGTAACAGAGGAGGAAATCATCAAAGTCATCTGGTCCATGGGCTCAGATAAGGCTCCGGGCCCGGACGGATTCACGATACATTTCTATAAAGTCTGCTGGAATATTATTAAAAGAGATCTTCAAAAAATGATAAAGGGGTTTATGAGAAAAGCTAAGATCGGTGGAGGAATTAACTCCACTTATCTCGCACTAATTCCCAAGGAATCCAATCCAGAAACATTTGCCAGATTCGGACCCATTTCTCTTTGTAACGCATCCTATAAAATTCTGGCCAAATTGTTAGCAAGTAGGATAAAGCCTATGCTTAAGAGGCTGATCTCCAACCCCCAAGGAGGCTTCGTGGAAGGCATAAACATACTCGACAATGTCATTCAAGTCCAGGAGACACTCCACTCCAGCAAAAAGCGAAAAGAGAAAGGTATGTTGATTAAATTAGATATGGCAAACGCGTTTGATAGAGTCAATCGCTCTTTCCTCATCAAGGTCCTCCTTTCCTTTGGCTTCTCGCCTCATTTTGTTCAGCTTATAAATGCCTGCATCGAGAACCCATGGATTGCCCCCCTTGTCAATGGTCGACGCTCTAATTTTTTTCAAGCCCGGAGAGACATCAGGCAGGGCTGCCCCCTCTCTCCCTTCCTGTACATCTTAACGGCAGACACTCTTAGCAGAAAACTCTCTGCTGAAAGAACAACTGGCTCTCTTCCTGGTCTAAAATCCTCCACAGATGTCGTTCCTCTGAATCACTCTCTCTTTGCAGATGACTCACTACTCCTTGGAGGTGCATCCACCAGAATAGCTAAAGCCTTCGATTCTGTCCTAAAAAGCTACTGCAGAGTCACTGGCACCCTTATCAATGAGAGAAAGAGCGAAATCTACAGTTGGAACACAGGACAACAAGAGCTCAATAATATCATGAACATCCTGGGATTCAGAGGACATACCAGCTGGGATCGGATAAAATACCTCGGCCTCCCTATAACAAATGGAGCTAACAGAAGGTCGCTTTGGTCGGACATCATTTGCAAAATCAAAACAAAGATTGTAGCTTTGGGCGGCTACTGGTTAACCAACGCAGGAAAAGTCATTTTAATTAAGTCTCAGCTGGCTGCGCTCCCAATTTATCAATCTGCATTCTTATTGGCTCCCAGAAACGTTATGGATTAGATTGCAAAAATATTAAGGGATTTTCTTTGGCAAGGTGGAAAAGGAAACGAAAAGAAAATGCATTTAGCAAACTGGGAGCTGGTCCGGCGACCGATAGCAGAGGGGGGCCTTCAAATCCGAGATCCCTCCCTTGTTAATCTAGCGATGGGAGGAAAATTACTTTGGAAAATGGCCCATGAGCCCAAACACCCAACCAGAAATACTCTTCTGTCCAAATATGCCCGAAATTTGTCCTATCGAAATCTGCAATTCGATCCCACAGTCAACAGCACGCTAGTTTGGAAACTATGTTGCAAAAGTAGCACGTTTTTCAACAATTCCCTGTACAGAGTGCCGAGTAATGGTAAGCGCACTTACATTTGGCAAGACAGAATAATGGGGAGTGAACCATTGGAGGCGAATCAAGACATAATTGACATCAGAGAATGGCTAACTCGCACAGGTAAAATCAGACTTTATGATATCTCGATATGGGACGGCCGGGGAGATTGGGCCGGATGGGACCTTAACGACATTCCAGATTGGTTAACACCACAAAAAAATATCCTTGTTGAATTGCTGGAAGGCTCCTCTCTTGAAAACCGCCATATGAGGGACAACTGGGCCTGGGGTCTGTCAGGCACTTACACCACAACAGCTGGATACAAAGCTCTTCAGAATACAAAGGACAACAGTCACCCTCCCGCCTTCTGGAAGTTAGTTTGGGACAATCTAGCTCTCCCCAAAGTGAATTTCTTTTTCTGGACGCTGGTGCAAAATAAACTTCTTACAGGAGACAATCTAGAGAAAAGGAAAATTGCAGGGCCTCATAGGTGCGAGCTATGCATAAGCAACTCTGAAACAGCCCAACACTTATTCCTGGAGTGCAATTTCGCCAAGGAAGTATGGAGACTCTCTCTTCTGGACCTGCAAATTCCAGCCTTCCCTCAGAGCACAGTTGCTGCATTGTTCGCCTCTTGGAACGATCTCTATCCTCAAGGTATTCCTACCAAATCCTTCTGGCGGAAAATTTGGACAGCAGTCCCCAAATTCGTTCGCTGGCAGCTATGGTTGGCTCGTAACGACCAAATATTTAATGGTCATGCTCGCTCCCCTCTTCAGGTTGCAGTCAAAGCGAAAGCACTCCTCTTGGAAACAACCCAACATCAGTACTTCAACGAAGATCCTCTGCTATGTCCTGAAGAAAGGAGATGGCTTAGCCCATTGGAGCCCTCTCCTCGCAAGCTACTCCTCACTCCTCAAATAGTAAATCCAGAGTGGAGAATAAGAGAATCCGAGGACAGCTTCATAAACTGGTGGAAATCCAAAAAACTCACCACAATTTTTTTTGACGGGGCCTCCAAAGGAAATCTTGGGAACGCTGGCGCTGGAGGGGTCATTTACTCTTCGGATGGGAACATAAGAGACTGCTTCTGCTGGGGTCTAGGCTAGAAGACCAACAACCAGGCAGAGATTCTTGGTCTTCTCAGAGCTTGCCAAATAGCAAGAGAAAAGGGAGATAAAGAACTACAAGTCTTTGGAGATTCAGAGCTTCTTATAAAAAAATTAAATACGGAGGACCTCTTCAACAAT
>WSFP011548570.1:0-11399 GCA_009831015.1 Picea engelmannii | reverse complement strand
TGGAGTATTGATGGAGAGCTTCTTGTGAGAGCTTCTTGAGCATTTTTGGTGTGGAACACTTGAGCATATTGAAGATCTATAGGTGACTGAGGTAACCAAGGATATCCAAGCCTAATTTCAGAAGGAAGGTGAAGAAAAGAGGGTCGGAATTGAAGGGAGGATAAATTCTTTTCATGATGCTTTCTAAGGTATGTTATTTAAAGGTCATCTCACCATTTTCGCTATAAATTTTTTTCTATAATAATTCAGACCTTGAAATTTCTATGCCATTGGGAAAACATACCCAAGTATCTGTGGTAAAAAATTTAGCTTGTGGGTCGTTGTATTTTGGGATTTACACTCCGTGGGAAATAGGGTTTGTGGCTTGTCCTGAAACTAGTTAAAAACAAGTGTTTCGGGTAAAACATTATAACTTATTCATAACAGATCCAAATTCAGTGAGACAAATGTTTTTGGTTAGGGCACATTTTGTAGTATGTTTTGTAATAGTTTTAGATCAATTCAAAAAATAGTTTGTGTGGGGCACACTCTACAAGGTCTCTCTCTAGAATAAGTCAGAATTCAACAAGGTATGCCATTTTTTCTATAAATCCTTTTCCGAGAGGTTCCATGTAGTTCCACCTAGAGGAATTGCATAAAACACATTGAAGAACATTTTGTATCAGTTTCGGATCTTTATTCATTACAGGGACAAAGTTATGATTATTTCAAGTTGGGGTTGGTGGCTAATCCAAAACTAGTCATGGTTGAGACAAGCAGTTGATTAGTTGGCACATACATGAGATGTATAGTTGATGATGTTGGTACATATTGATGAGTAGTTGACACATGATTGGTATATACTTGGTACATGGTTGGATGCACTTGTTTATGGTACAGGTTGATTACAGGTTGATTGGCACAGGTTGGTGCATGGTTGATGCACTTGTTTATGTTGACAGATTGATATCTATTGAGGATTCTTGCCTCATCTTAGTTGGTGCTGAGAATGTAAGTTGAGTCTTACATATAGAGCTAGTTCTAGAGTTGTACTCTATTCAGTTGTTTCTGAAAAACCCCCGGATTGAAGTCCATAATAAAAAGAAAAATTGTACATACATCTTGTGTTCTTTGTGTTCCTTGTGGAGATGATTTGTTGATTATATGTTGTTGATATGTATTCATATCTAACTAATTATAAATGACAACAATGAGTAATGAGAAAATTTTGAAATTTAACTAAGGAGTTTTTGTGTAAGAGGGAAGTTTTGGGAAAAAGATCCCCACACTCATTCAACCCCCCCCGCTAAGTGTGGTAGGTGTGTCCAACAAGGTGTGTGGTCAAAGTCAGCAGTCACGTGGGGGAAATTTATGCCCAGTGCTAGTTCACACGGGTGAAGTTCAAGAGTACTTGTGGATTGTTTTGTAGAAGTTCCAACATGGACCCGAAGAGCTTCTTCATCTTGAGAATAGGGGAAGATCCATAGACCAGGAGGTCAACATAACCTGTTGAGGTGGGGCCACTACATAAGGTGGTATCAGAGCCTACAACTATTGTTTTTTGTAGGAAAGAGAAGACAGAGAACAATTGTGATTTGAATTCTGCATGGAGAGATTGAAACAATGCCGCCAAGGAGATGTCCATAAAGAGATTTACCTGATCTATTCATGGAAAGGGAAATGAGAGAACTTTGTGCTCGATTAGATTCTATGGAGACAACACAAATAAAAACAACCGATACTGGAGATATCAATGAGGCTAAAATCCAGAATGAACAAGGAGCATAAGAAGTTGTAGCCGAAGATGCTGTAGAAGAACCTTTGCTAAAATTTGTTTCAAGGATGGGTGCCAGATAAAAATTGGACATCCCGATGTATGAAGGAAACTTGTATGTTGAGGAGCTGCTAGATTAGTTTAGAGATCTAGATAAATACTTCAACTATGAGGATGTTGAAGAAGATAAGAAAGTTAAGCATGTTGTCACTAGGATAAAAGGACATGCAACATTGTGGTGGGATGAACTGCAGGCTGATAGACGTTTCAAATGGAAACAAAGAATTAAAAGCTAGGACAGAATGGTAGCGAAGATGAAATCCAAATTCATACCCAAATATTATAAAATCAATATGTTTTGAAGAATGCATAATTTGAGACAGAAAGGGATGACATGAAGGAATATACAAAGGAGTTTTATAAGTTAAACATCAGAGTTGTTCATCGTGAGAGTGATGATGAAAATGTCACCAAATATATGAATGGCCTGAGATATGAGATTCAGGACAAGATGAGCATGGTGACAATCATAAATGTGGAAGATTCTTATCAGGTTTCTCTGAAGGTTGAAGAGAAATTGTCCTAAAATAAAAGTCAAAGGGGCAGAGGTAGAAGTTAGAGAAGAGGAAAAGAAAATGCCGAGGACAGAGTACAAAATCCCAAAGATGAAGAAAAGAAGCCACACAACCACCCAGAAAGAGGAGGAAGTTCACAAGGAAAGAAATATGCCTATAGGAACACCTTTCCTTGAGCAAGAGGAAGAGGAAGAGGCAAAGGAGGTAAAGCAATTTTTTTTGTCTGTGGAAAGATCGAAAAAAAATCTTGGGAATGTTCCGAGAGAAAAAAAGGAGGCGAAGCTCACATTTCTGAAGCACAAAGGAGAAATGTTGAGGCAGAATATGTAGAAGGTGGAAGATCCTTAATGATGAGGAAAATTCTCTTGAAGCCAGAGAAGGAAGTGGAAAATCCAGCCTAGAGGAATAGTTTGTTTCAGACTTCTTTCAAAACCAAAGATAGGGTATGCAAGGTGATAGTTGATAGTGGAAGCATAGATAACTTAGTATCCATAGAGATGGTGGAGAAGCTAGAATTGGAGATAGTTTCACATCCAAGCCCATATAAAGTTTCATGGTTGAAAAAATGACATCAGGTAACAATCACTAAACATGTTTAGTTGAATTTAATATAGGGGGATATAGAGATGAGATTTTATGTGATGTAATTCCCATGGATGTCTATCATATTTTGTTGGGGAGGCCTTGGAAATATGAAAGAAACCTTATTCATGACGGATGAAAGAACACATACACCTTCGAGAAGAATGGTAGGATGCATATGTTGCTACCAATTGAAGACAGGAAGGTGAAAGAAGAAACAAGTAATACTATACTTCTCATGAGTGGGAAGGAACTTTTGGATGAATTTAAGAAAGAATAAGAAATGTATTTTTTTGTGGTGATAAAACCTAGAGTCATCTTGAACAGTACTTTGATTGATGATCTACCTAAGGAAATTCAGGAATTGCTGGAGAATTTCACAGATATAGTGGTGGACAATTTTCCTTGTTTGTTGTCGCCCATCAGGAGTATAAGTCATCACATTGATATCTTACCAGGAGTGATTTTACCAAACAAAGTAGCATACAGACAGACGCCATAGGAGAATGAAGAAGTCAAGAAGCAAGTCCATGATTTGATGGACAAAGGGTTGATTAGAGAAATATTGAGTCCATGCATTGTACCTACAATGTTAAGTCTGAAGAAGGATGGTGGATGGAGAATGTGTACAGACTCGAGGGATATAAACAAAATCACCATCAAGTATATAATTCATTTACCCAAGATGGATGACTTGATGGATTGCTTGAGTGGGGCAAAGTTTTTTTCAAAAATTGATTTGAAAAACGGATATCACCAGATTATAATGAGTGAAGGTGATGAATGGAAGACAACATTCAAGACAAATTAAGGACTGTATGAATGGATTGTCATGCCATTTGTCTTGACGAATGTGCCAAGTAATTTTATGAGATTGATGAATGAAATCTTGAAAGATTTCATTGGGAAGTTTGTAATTGTATATCTTGATGATATATTGATCTTCAGTAAGACTGAGGAAGAACATTTGAGGCATTTAACTTTAGTGATGAGGAGGTTGTAGCAAGAGAAGTTGTTGATAAATTATAAGAAGTCATATTTCATGAAGACAAAATTTATTTATTTAGGTTTTGTGATATCTTCGAATGAGTTGAAGATGGATCCTGAAAAGGTAAAAGAAATCAAAGAATGGTCATCGCCAAGGAATATCTTTGAAGTCAAAAGCTTCCATGGAATAGCCAGTTTTTACAGGAAGTTCATCAGAAATTTTATTGGGATTTGTGTGCCAATGATGGACATAGTCAAGAAGAGACATGAATATTTTTATTGGACAGAGGAAGCAGAGAAAATTTTCAAGTTTTTGAAGGAGAAGATAACCAAACAACCAGTTCTGGTTCTGCCATATTTTGGTAAAACATTTCAAGTGAGATGTGATGCAAGTGGATTTGTGATTGGAGCAGTCTTAAGTCAATACAATAGACCAGTTGCATACTTTAGTGAGAAATTGCATGAGGCCAAAAGAAATTACTCCACTTATGATAAATAGTTTTATGGAGTCATACAGGCGCTGAAGAAATGGAGGCACTACCTGGTTCCAAAAGAGTTCATTTTCTATAGAGACAACTAGGACTTACAATTTATAACCAGATAGGAGAAACTGAACCAAAAACATGAAAAATGGGTTGAGTTCATGCAGAACTTTACTTTTGTTATAAATCACATTTATTGAAATGCTAACAAGGTTGTTGATGCATTGAGCAGGAGATGTTTGATTCTGCAGGAGTTTCGGGTGAAGACCTTAGGTTTTGACAACCTTAAGGAAATGTACGAGGATGATTTAGATTTTAAAGATGCTTATGAAGCATGTGAGAATCTTGTTCTGATAAAAATAAGACAATGGAATGAATACTTGATTCAGGATGGACTGTTGTTCAGAGGAAATCAGTTGTGTATCCCGAAGAGTTCCATGAGAGAAAAACTTTTGAAGGAAAAGCATAGTGGAGGATTGGTTGGACATTTCGGCCATGATAAAACATTTGTGCAACTGAACAATTCATATTATTGGCCGGGAATGAGGAAAAATTTCATAAAATTTGTGAATAGATGTAGAATCTTCCATCATGCAAAGGCGAAAAGACAAAATATAAGGTTATATAAACCATTTCCAACACCAGAGAGGCCATGGGACGTGGTAAGCATGGATTTGTGTTGGGACTGTCGAGGAGATAGAGAGGTTGTGATTCCATATTTGTGGTAGTTGATATATTTTCCAAAATGGCACATTTCATTCCATGTCAGAAAACTAGTGATGCAACACACATTGCAAATATGTTTTTCATAGAAGTTGTTTGACTTCATGGGTTACCCAAGAGTATTGTTTCAGACAGAGATACCAAATTTGTTGGTCATTTCTGGAGGAACCTATGGAAGAATATCAGGATGAATTTATCCTTTATCTCAACATATCACCCTCAGACGGATGGACAAATTGATGTAGTAAATCAAATTTTGGGAAATTTATTGACGAGTTTGGTCGTTGAACATCATAATTAGTGGGATCAGATTATGTCGCAAGCGGAATTTTCATATAATGACTCACCTAATAGGAGTGCATGAAAGAGTCCATTCCAAATACTGTATGGAATGCAGCCAAGGGGAGTACTTGACTTAGAGAAGAATGATTTCAGGAGTGTTGGAGCGTAAGATTTTGCAGCAGAGATGCAAGAGATCCACAGTAAAATCAGAGAGTGATTACAGAGTTCTAGCTAGGAATACAAGTGTGGAGAAGATAAAAATTTAAGAGATATTCAATTTGAAGTGGGATATTTAGTTTTGTCACACCTCAAAAAAGAAAGGTTCCAAAGGGGAACATATAACAAGATGAAGATGAAGAAGATAGGGTCATGTAAAATTTTAAGAAAGTTTGAGGAAAATGCTTATGAGATTGAATTTCCAGATGATGTGGGTATATCACCCATATTCAATGTAGCAGATATGTATCCTTATAGAGAAGATGAAGCAGGAGGAGCAGAGAATCAAAAGGAGATTCAGTGGATAAAAAAGATGCCTATAGCAAATGGGGCGCATATGGAAAATATTATGGATCAGAGAGTTAGAAAGAAGACCCAAAGGAAGATATATTTTGAATACTTGGTAAAGTGGAAAGGACACCCAATTGAGGATGCCAATTGGGAAAGTGAAGCAAACATTCAGAAACATGGACAGACGGTGTAGGAGCTCATGGACTAACATGGAAAGATGGTGTAGGAGCTCATGGACAGGAGTCCATGAATTTTTCAGCCATAGGAGTATGATGTAGGAGCATCGTCTATGAAGCAAAGCGTGAGTGGAGTACAACTGGATATACACCAGCACGCATTTTGAAGAAATCTTAAATTCAAAAGAAGGAATATTAATGTAATATCTAGAAATATATATTTACTTTAATGTTTTGGGGAATTGTAATGTAGATCTTGAGCATTTGATCTCAACTGTTGGTTGTGGACATTTATTGTAATAAATGATAAGTAGTTGGTATTCTTTAATTGATAAGATAATTTAAGGTTATAGGAGGGAAAAACTCAAGAAGACTCCCTCATATGTATGGTATTATTCATTCTCATTGTAGAGAAAGAGAGAATAGGAGAGTAGAGAAGAAGATAGATTATAGAAGTTGTATGAGAAGATAGTTGTTGTTATTGAGACTATGTACAAAAGCACTTGAATTAATATAAGAAGGCTTTGATCCAATTTCATAGTGCACTATGGTTGCTGTGTGTATCTATTGAATGGTATGTTTACAAGTTTCTTATATTCTCTGCTATGCATTTGGTTCAATGTTGTGTGTCTATGTGATTTCATGTTGAATGTATGAAGTCTATGAGAAGAGTATAAGTTTCAATTGTTTCTCTTCCTGAGAATTCCTACAAGGAGTGCAGTGAAATTTTACAAGGAGTGCGTTGAAAAGATTATGGGTTTTACCTCAAAAAAGCTCAGGAGAGATACCATTGAACTTATACCAGTAGAAGTGAAAGTATAGCACATAGTCATGCAAGGTGTGCACAGGCTGAGGAGAGTCTTATACTTTTCCAACCCAAGTGAGTGGTTGAAGAAATTTTGTTGCAAAGAGTGTGCAGATTTGAAGTTGTCAGATAATCAGATATTATCGTGAAGGCTGCAAGGAGTGTACACAGGATTATTTACAATCCTATAATTTGTAGCAAGAATCAAGCTTAGGAAGGGTAGAGACGTGGAAGAGTTTAAAGAAAGGACGAGGGTTGAATTCACCTCATGGAAATCAAGCTCAAAAGGAAGGACGCCAAGTCATTTGGCGAGGAACCATCGAGAACCTCGATGGATGGTAGAGATTCATGGAGGAGGAGGTGTCGATATTCGTGTGCCATTAGATCCAGTGGAGTTGAAGGAAGGATAAGGGTCAGGAGTCATCCGACACTCTGAAGTTCAGGAGAGATAGTGTGGACCGTTTATTTGAGGAGAGATCTTACCATCGATTCCTTTCATTAGGAAGGAGAGTTTAGAGATCAAGAGTCGGGAGGAAAGAAGGAAGACATCACCCAAAGTTCTGAGATGTGAAGTCCCACTTTGTGAAGAAAGGATATGGAGCATTGGATCACGGGGAGTTGCGGACCATCGATATGACATAGAAAAGTTCAGAGTTCAAACTTCGGAGAAAAGGAGGGGAGTTAACTTTAGGGTTCATGAAGCCTGAAATTTCAAAGAGCTTAGGAGTCGGCCCAAGGTCATAGTTGGAGGTCACATCAACAGAGGATAAAGGGAGGAGATAGCGATCATTAAGATCTAGTTCAGAGTTTAGGGATTATAAGAGTTGGTGTGACTCACAGCAGAACACCTGAAGTCCTGAAGTCACGAAGAGGCCTTGGGAAAGGCATGCGGTCATAGTCAACAATCACATGGGGGAACTTTATGCTCGGTGCTAGTTCGCACGGGTGAAGTTCACGAGGACCTGTGGATTGTTTTGTAGATGTTCTAGAAGGGACCTAAAGAGATACTTCAGCTTGAGAATAGAGGAAGATCCATAGACTAGGAGGTCAACAGATGCTACTGAGGTGGGAGAACTGCGTCAATATTCAATGGTGTTGTGAGTTTCTTTATGTACTCTTTCTTTCGCCACACACAACGAAATTTGAACTAAAACATCATTGCCTATTTATCCTTTATCCTCTCAAAGTTTCATCTACCAAGTCATTTATTTCTCTCTCTTTTAGGAGGTTGACTCCATGACCCAAGGTTCTATATTTCCTTTCCAGCGGAACTAGAAAATTTTCAAAAACGCAATAAATCTAGCCGAAAATTCAAATTCATTATCTGTTAGATACTAAGTCTCAGAGAGAGCCCTCTCTAGGTTGGAAAGGCTAGTTTCCAGTCGTAAAGTTGTTCTGTAAGTTACCTCTGTCATTTTTTTTCTCAACCAAACAAATTTACAAAGTGATAACACACCCCTCCACATGGGGGAGTGCAGGGGGGGCTTCCCCCCCCTACGGTCTCTGGGGGGTACGGGGGAAAGAGGGCCTCCGACGAGGGTTCAGGGGATTTCCCCGAAGGAAAAATTACCTTGTAAATGTATATTGTAATTTCATAGTAAATATGGACTGTTCATTATAAGGTCACAAATTTGATGGTAGAAGTCATGTTAGGGTTTTTTTCCCTAGAAGACAAACCTCTTTTACGAGGGAAATGTATTATAGTTATGCATTATTGTGAATATTGTTCTAAGAGAGGATTCTGTGAGAGAAATAAGAGCAAGTTACATCAGGTGTGTTGTAGGTTGTATCCCTTCATTTACTGGATAATAATAAAGGAAGGAATTGGAAATTTCTCTAGTGGACGTTACCCACACTGGGTGAACCATGTATATTTGTTTCTTTCTAGTATTGTGTATATTTTGTGTTTTATTTCTGCATTTGTTTTATTTTATTGCTCCGTGATCCTTTTTTTATAACACCAAATCCATATCACTAAAATTTTGATTTAATTTGTTTCATCGTCGACAGATTTCACATGGATACTAGAAGTAAGTTTGTCAATTTCACTGATAATGAAAG
Organism: Picea engelmannii; assembly: GCA_009831015.1. Classification (NCBI taxonomy): domain Eukaryota; kingdom Viridiplantae; phylum Streptophyta; class Pinopsida; order Pinales; family Pinaceae; genus Picea; species Picea engelmannii. The sequence goes on along the minus strand of WSFP011548570.1, from coordinate 2,466 downwards.
GTATCACCAAAATTATTTCGCTAAAAATATTCGACCAATGGGAAATGGCCACGTATGGGTAAAGAGCCTATAAAAAACTATTTGAGGGTTATGTCATGAGGTAAAAGGAAATGTTGGGACCCAACTGGAGTGTGACTTGTAATACGTCTCAGGTAAGCCTAGAAATCAATCAGAGTTTTGCATTGGTGCGATGACGTGGTTCATCGAAGTGCGAGTATCATCATCGGAGATACGAGACAACACATGAAGGGTTCCATTCCAAGGTGATTCAATAACGATGAAATTTTTTCACTGAAATGATCATAAAGGTGTTATTGTCAAGAAATTGAAAATAAGGCGCAATGACAATTCAGAGTCAAAATTCCAATGATGTTTGATCACGATCACATGGATAGTGACGAGGGATTTTCTATATAAGAAATCGTGTTTTTCAAAAAGGTTAAGGGCTAGTGTCACAAAGAAGAAAAGGTTTTATACAATGAACTTGGGTTCAAGTAACAAAATTTGTGTCATATTAGCTCCAAAGAGTGTGTACAAGCGTCAATCTTATAAATAAACAACCATTTAGGTAAACAAAAGATTACTACCTTGAAAAAGTTTGGTTGTAGAGGTACCCACTAAACTCAAGAGTTTAGTGGGATGTTGTGACTCACAACAGGGTCATCACGACCTATATGTTGTGGGAGATTCAATTTCACCTTAGTGGAATCAATTTCCCTCATCAAGTATAGAAGAATCTAAATTCTTTGTTCGAATGTTGGCTCTTAATATGCTTGCATGCATCCTTCCTAGAATTTTAGGGTTGAAGACCCAGGTTTCATCCATATTTGACCATCAAAACATCTAAGCCTTGGCATATCAATCCTTTTTCAAATACTGAATAAGTTCTCACTCGAGACACCATGTGAATCACATATACCATATGGTCTTGTGTCGGTGAAGGAGGACTAATTACATAGAAATCCTTTTGGGTTTTCATTAATACAATCCATTGGAATATTATTAATTACTAATAATATGTAACAACAACACATACATTCATTTGAAAATTTATCAACACAAAATAATACAAGAATCAATATAGCTTTATTATCTTCATTCAACCATTCACATACATACATTAAGCAACTCATCAATTGACAACAACAAATCCCTGTGCTCTTATACATTTCCCCAGTATTCAATTACATAGTTCCATGCACTTTATTTCAGACTCTGCAGATATTACATACCCAAACTCACAACCAAATTCATTACAAAACATACGCTCAAAGTGAGTTCAGGGACATTGAAAACAACAACTAATCCCTGGCCAACAAATTGAGTAACTAACTCAGTTTTTTTCATCTTTTCTCCCTTTTATCTTCTTTTATTCTTTGATTCTCTATCACTTTCATTTTTCCCCCACCCACTCCTTTGACTACCAATCTCACATGCTTTTGTCACCCACATGCAGTCCACATAGTCTCTTTGGAGTCATGGTAGTCTTAACTACCTTTCCATCTCATATCCTTACTGCTCCATGATCTCTCATGCCACCTGAAGTAATCATTCAGAAATATTTCTTGAATATTATTTTCCTAATTCTGGTGTGCATGTGGTGTCTTCTTAATTTCTGGAATGTATCACAAAACTTGGGATGGTGCACATTGTAAGAACTTGTACTAACACGCATTAGAAAAAACTTGAACTAGTGTGTATGCTTCATGTCACATATTGTGCAACTGCTTGAGTGTGTGTAACAAATGGAATGAGTGCACATATTATTTTGTACATGTGTGTGATCTTTACCCAAAACTTTGGGTGCCAACAATCCCCCACCACTATTATTTGGTACGTTCTCAATCCAAGTGCCTCATGGAGTGACTAATGTGGGAATTGAGTAAGAGAAAATAATCATAATTGTAGAACCAAAGCATCAAACCAATTTGTGGTTGCATCCAGACACAAGTCTTGTAATAAGTTGAGTTGTCCTCAAGGTAAACAATGTATTTTGGCTTCATTCAGTTAGATGCTCAAACTTCCCATCTTTGAGGGTTTCAGTAGTGGTGAGTGAGAGATATTTTTCAATCACACCATCCAAAAAATGATCCCCTAACTTAACCAAGTGCTAAAGATAGAACTTTTCCTAGTTACTCATTTACCTATGAGAATTAGATCCCTAAGAAGAGCTCCATCAATGGGGACCATAATCATCCTTTTGTCTCATTGAGCTATCATTAGAGGAAATAAGATGTGTATTTCCTATCCCAGTGGAGAGGATAACCTGTATCCTTGGGCTACTCGCTTCAACAAAGGTGATTATCCATGGAAATAGGCACACCAACTTTAGGCTTAGAGAGATAAAATATCTTCGACGTCCATATATTTGAAGCATAGTTCAGGGAACTATGTGGAAATAGGTTGTGTCTTGTTGGTGCAAGGGAAGTTGGGACCTTTTCTTAGTAGTTTAATTCAAATTTTCAA
>WSFP011548569.1:0-11399 GCA_009831015.1 Picea engelmannii | reverse complement strand
GTTGAGGTCACTTAAGTCACTAAAGTGACCCATAACATCATAAAGTCACTTTTACATTTAAAAATTAAAAGACCCAACTTTACAAAATCACTTTGTAAAGTTACTTTATAAAAACACATTATAAAGTCACTAGGGAGAAATGTGTTTGGTCACTTCCACATGTTGGGCGCCGCCTATGCAGAAGTACTTCCGAGCTACCAATTATAACATTTTCTCCATTCAAGTATTGAGGCTAAGGGATTGATCCAGGAGGATCCTTAGGTCCAGAAAATGCAAAAAAATAGAAGTTCTCGGAATCTGACAAAACCAGTTTCATTGCGTCTGTCTCGTCACGCTGATTCCAACCATATATTTACTTTCTCAAACGAACATTGTATGCGAAAGTTATCGCGTTCTGATCAAATTCTCAAACAAACAAAAAGTCAACGCTGACGTCAACATGGCACCATCATGCCAATGTGGCATCGTCTGGAGGTGTCACATCGCAGCTAATCGTATATTGACGTGGCAGAGGATTGGCTTGCTGACTGGGCAAGTATGGCAGACATAGTCCAATCAACACTTGACAAGTGTCACTTGGTGGGCAAATTAAATGGTGCCATGTGGCCCAGTCATGGGTTGCCACGTGGCACCCGTTCATTGGTTTGCTGTGGTAAAAGGTATTTGGAGTCCACCAGAGTCGAACCTGCGACCTTTGGGCATGGGAATCATTTTGGGCAGGGTCAAGCTACCAACTCGCTTGTGGTGGGACTTAACATGTAAAGACACTTTATATTATTTAAAGTGTGTATGTGTTGGTTGCGGAGGCAGAAAGGGACGGGGTCTAGCCTTAGCCTGCGGTCGTGTTACATATCCATACACCCACAACACCGACGTGTATTCACTCTGCGATAAGGCTACGGGCGCAGGACCATGGGACTAGCGCTCAACCATACACCACAGAACCAAGGGCGTAACCAACAGAGAGGGTCGATCGACGAGGGGCTTATCTCGTCCGATCAGGCCCTAAGTCCCGTGAACTTGCCGAAAGACCAGGAGCTAATGAAGGAGGGGCCAACACGTAGCACCCTCGTGGGTTGGTGCTTGGCCATATGGACTCATACGACCATGGAAAATGGGCACACGCCCAACCTTGGGGGGCTTAGTTTGATTTTGTATATCAGAGTGGTTATTTTGCTATAGTTTTTGCCCAGATTGGGCCTTTTTGGAGATTTCTTGGCCATTTGGAGGGGGATTTGATCCCAAAAAGAGGCTAGATCTTTGTGGGAAGTTGGGCTTCCATAAATGAGCCTAAAAACTATATAAATCAGGCCCTTTCAGCGTGTAAGGGTACATTTTTTTATGCAGGGAATGTGAAGAGCAGCTTGAGCTAATGGCCCATTTCTTATGTTTTGAGGGGCATTGAGTCATGTTTTGAGAGGAGATAGTTGAGGCATGTGCGCATCTGCACAAGGAGATCTTGTACAATAGATCAAAAGCATGTTTGTAACATCAAGAAGAATTGTAAAGATAACTTGAGCATTAAAGATCTATAAAGCGGTCCTCCACTTGGAAGCGGGCCCAGAGACGTAGCCACACATTGGTGAACTCCGTTAACAAGTTCTTTGTGTCTATTTATCTTTATTATTGTTGTTATCTTCTCCTTTTTCCAGCATGGTTAATGATGGTTGAACTCTTTAATCATTCATGAGAATTAAGTTAATGTCATTTTGTTATTAATACCTTTTCATTTTTTGGATCAAGTATTTTGGTATCAAAGCTTTTGGTTGTGTTGGAAGGTTTAACAAGTGCAGGATTGGATGCTCACAAGATCCAAATCTCAAAGAGGAGAAGGATCATTGGTTGAATTCATTTAAGAGACAGAACGAGTGTTGAGGAAGAAAATAATGGCAACCGAAGAAGAAACTTCTCCATGAACTAGAAAATTCGAAGAAGCATTTTTCCCTATGTCAGAAATGGTCAAAGTGTTATATGATGATTTATTGGAGAGAAAGAAACATGTTCTAGGAGAACCTTTTATGAAGGGGAAAAGTGAAGGGAAAGGACATTCTTCAAAGCCTCCTCCTTCACCACCTTCTTCTCCTTATTCTTTAAGTTCTTCTTCAAATGCTAGTTCTCATTCTACTACACATACTATACAAAAGCATACACATAAGCATAAGTCCGACATGCCTTTGTTAAAGCTTGATGTTAAGTTTGAATTGCCTTTGTATGATGGGGAACTAAATGCGGAAAAGTTAGATAATTGGATAAGACAAATTGAAGTATATTGCAGGATATAGAAAATCATAGATGAGGAGACTATGATCCAACTTGCTAGTCTCAAGATGGGAGGAACCACCCTTGTGTGGTGGGAAAGCAGGACAAAACATGATCTTAAAAAGTTTGGTAAGACGCTTTCTTCATGGTTTTGTTTTACATTTGCATTACGAAAACAATTTTATCCTCTAGCTTATATGCAACAAGCTATTATGTCATGGTAGAACTTTAGGCAGTTAAAATGACAAAATATTCAAAGTTATACACATGAGTTTTGAAAAAGAGCTTTATTGTTGGGAATACCATTGGATACTCAAGAGACATTGCTGAAGGTGGTTTGCATAGCTATTTATGACATACCATTCTTATGTTTAATCCAACTAGTTTAGATGAGGTGTGTGTGCAAGCGACTCATCTTGAATCTAGAGGCAAGAATGTAAATGTTGATTTTGTAAAACCATTTAAACCTATTGAAGGAAAATTCAAAGGCAAGGGTAAAGAGAAGTTTAAAGGGAAGAAGACTAATACAGTGAAGAGGGAAAAATCTACATGCACTCATTGTAAGAAAGAAGGCCATAGTGAGGATCGTTGTTGGATCCTTCACCCAAAATTGAAACCAACAAAGTTCGGAAATAAAGGGAAGCCAAAGACCACTGCAACAACTCAAACAGACTTGGGGTTCGATTCGGGAGATGAGACTAAGGTCACAGTCACGGGAATCAAAGGTAAAAATTCTGAAGCTAGTACAAGTTCTTCAATTCAATCTTTAAAAGTTGATAATGAAGTTGATGAGATCAAACAAACTGAACTTTTTCACATAAGAGTAATTTCCAAACATACAAAAATTGATACTCTATTTGACAGTGGCTCACAAGTAAACTCGATATCAGAGACAATTGTTAAAAGGTTGGGATTAAATACTAAACCTCATAAGAAACCATATCCATTAGGATGGATTCATAACGATAATCAATTGCAAGTGAATAGGCAATGTGTTCTAAAGTTTGCTATTGCTTCACAATTTATAGATGAGGTTGAGTTAGATGTAGTTCCACTTGATATATGTGGTATTGTACTTGGGAGTCCATATCTGTATGATAGAAAGGCAATATTCTATAGTGAAGACAATAAGTATCAATTAACTAAAGATGGAAAATAATATGTTGTAAGGGCTCATCAGAAGAAATTGAATCTATCACTAATAAACTCAGGGCAAATGAAGAGAATTGTAAATGTCAGTAAAAGATATTTACTAATGGTTGTAAAAGCAAATGAAACTGTTGGAATTGATACTTTTCAAGATTGTGATACAAAGTTGAAACATGACTTAGTTATAATTGTTTCTGACTATGATGATATATTTAAAGTCCCGAAAGGATTACCTCCAAAATGACAAGTTGAACATGAGATACAGTTGCAACATGATGTTCCTCTTCCTAACATTGGAATGTATAGGTTATCAGTTTTGGAAAATGCATAGATAAATAAACAGGTACAAGAGTTGATTGAACAAGGGGTCATCAGACCAAGTGCTTCTCCATGTGGGTCACCTATCATCCTAGTGCCAAAGAAAGATGGCACATGGCGCATGTGCATGGAGTTCTGAGCCTTGAACAAGATCACAATAAAAAACTGCTACCCTCTTCCTCGCATTGATGACTTATTAGATCAATTGAAAAATGTGGTTTATTTTACTAAGTTAGACTTAAGAAGTGGTTACCATCAAATCAAAGTTTATGAACATGATATATGGAAAATTGGTTTTAAAACAAAACAAAGATTATTTGAATGGTTAGTGATGCCATTTGGGATTACTAATGCACTTGCTACTTTTATGCAGGCTATGAACGATGTATTCAGGCCATTCATTGATGATTTTGTAATAGTCTACTTAGATGATATTCTTATTTTCAGTAGGACCAGGGAAGAGCATGCCCAACATGTTAGGCAAATACTTTCAATGTTACAGAGAGAGAAATTATTTGTAAAGTTTTCCAAATGTGAATTTGGCAAAACATCTCTTGTATATTTGGGCTACATTGCAGGGGGTGGAGAACTCAAGATTGATCCCTCTAAAGTTGAGGTCATTGTAAGTTGGCCAAAGCCTACAAATGTAACTGTAGTAAGAAGCTTCATGGAGGAAACACAGTATTGGAGGAAGTTTATTGCAAACTTCTCTCTAATAGCAGCTCCTTTACATGCTTTGACAAATGTGAAAAGGGGATTCCAGTGGGGAGGAAGCCAACAAAAGGCTTTCGACACTTTGAAAGTGAAGATTAGTACAACTCCTATTCTGGCATTGCCAACATTTCTAGATCTCTAACAGTCTTTTGAAATTGAAACCGATGCAAGTGACTATGCCATGGGGGAAGTGTTGATGCAGCACAAAAAAACCCATACGTGATCATTCTGAGACCTTCACTACAACAACAATTAACTATCCAACCTATGATAAAGAATTGTATGCTTTAGTACAAAGTGTTAAAAAGTGGGAACATTACTTAATGGGAAAAGAAATAAAAATACATACTGATCACCAACCATTACAGTATCTACAATCACAAACTAAGCTACAACAATCAAGGCATTTTAGATGGATGTGGTTTTTACAACAATTTCATTTGGTCATCAGATATAAGAAAGGGCATTCATAATAAAGTTGTTGATATGTTATCAAGGCCTCCTAGTACAATTGCTACAATCCTTAAGCACAATTCAATTACTCATGAAAGTTATATTGAACAATATGCCGAGGACAAAGATTTTAAAGAAGTCTAAGCAACTTTAAGTCACGGTAAAAGAGCAGAAGAATTGAATTATCATATTAAAGACAAACTTTTGTATCATTTGGGAAAATCATTTATTCCAGAAAGTAAAAGAGTCCATGTAATCAGGGAGGCACATACTTCTCTTATAACAGGACATTTTGGTGTAGACAAAACAATTGCTCAGTTACAAAGGTTTTGTTATTGGCCTCGAATGCATGAAACTATGTCTAAGTATGTAAAAGGATGTGCTATGTGTGCAATAAGCAAACCAAGTAACATAAAGCTATGATTGTACACTCCATTTCCTATTCCTTCTAGACCATGGGAAAGTATATCTATGGATTTTGTGGGGGGATTGCCTATGTCTAGGAAAGGTCATGATTACTTGTATGTAGTTGTGGATAGGTTCAACAAGACGTGTGTTCTAATGCCTTGTAAAAAACAAGTCACAACTGAACAAACAACACAAATGTTCTTTGAAAATGTATGGGTTCATTTTGGGTTACCTACTTCTATGGTATGTGATCGAGACTCCAGGTTCATGGGGAAATTTTGGTCCAGCTTGTGGGAACTTATGGACACTAGACTAAAGAAGAGCACATCATTTCATCCACAAACGGACGGGTAGACATAGGTGGTGAACATAACAATAGTGCATCTGCTTCAGGCATATTGCAACAAACATCCTACGCTTTAGTATGAACATTTGTGTTATGTGCAACATGCGTATAATCAAGCCAAGCATTCTTCTACTCAGAGATCTCCATTTGAAACATGTTTGGGATACTTGCCAAAATCTCCTTTGGATTTTGTCTCTGGGAAAGACATTGCAGCAGACAAACACAATGATGTGGACATGGCCACAAAGTTCATTGAACAGATCCAGTTGATTCATCATGTAGTACATGAACAGTTGGAGAAAAGCCAAGCCAAATATAAGGCAAGACATGGCATGCATCGAGTTGATCACTGGTTCAAAGTGGGAGATAAAGTCTGGTTATACATCAACAAGGAAATATGGAAGGAGAAGGTAAAAAGCTAAAACTAATTCGTTATGGTCCTTTCAAAATTTTAGACAAGATTGGTTCTAATGCTTTTCGGTTAGAATTGCCTCCATATATGAAAATTTATTCAGTTGTAAATGTGGAAAACTTGAGATTGTATGAGCGTCCTATGATAGAGGATCAAGGAGAGAGTGTTCAGATTCCTTCCATAGAAGATTTTGCTCCTCAGTATATGAATGAGTTGCAAGAAGACACCATTTTGGACAAAAGAGTCTGTACTTCTCGCAGGGGCGATGTGGAGTATCTTCGAGTGGGATTGAAGGGCACAAATCCAAGTCAGGCCAAGTGGATGGAGACCAGAAAAGTGAGGGCACAATATCTTCACTTATTTACCAACTGATACTAGACTTTTGGTGGTCCAAAAGCTTCCAAGTGGGGAGGATTGATACAGGAGGATCCTCAGGTCCAGAAAATGCTCAAAAATAAAAGTTCTCGGAATCAGACGAAACTAGTTTCATTGCGTCCGTCTCGTCGAACTGATTATGGCCATATATTTACTTTCTCAAACGGACACTGTATGCGAAAGTTATCGCGTTCTAATCAAATTCCCAAATAGACAAAAAGTCAACATGCAAAAAAACAACACTGACATCATCATGTCGACGCGACATTGTCTGGAGGTGACACGTGGCAGTTGATCATACAATGACGTGGCAGAGGATTGGCTTCTTGACTGGGCAAGTATGGCAGACGTAGTCCAATCAACACTTGACAAGTGTCACCTGGTGGGCGAATTAAATGGTGCTACGTGGCCTAGTCATGGGCTGCCACGTGGCACCCGTTCATTGGTTCGCTGTGGTAAAAGGTATTTGGACTCCACCAGAGTCGAACCTATGACCTCCAAGCGTGGGAAGTGTTTTGGGCAGGGCAGGGCTGGGCTACCAATCCACTTGCGGTGGGACTTAACATGTAAAGGCGCTTTATATTATTTAAAGTGTGTATGTGTTGGTTGCGGACGCAGAAAGGGTTGGGGTCTAGCCCCAGTCCGTGGTTGTGTTACATATCCATACACCCACAACACTGATGCGTATTCACTTTGCGATAAGGCTACAGGCACGGGGCCACAAGACTAGCGCTCAACCATACACCACAGAACCAGGGGCGTAACCAGCAGAGAGGGCCAATCGGTGGGGGGCTTATCCCGTCCGATCGGGCCCTAGGTCCCGTGAACTCACCGAAAGACCAGGAGCTAATGAAGGAGGGGCCAATGAGTAGCACCCTCGTGGGATGGCGCTTGGTCATATGGACTCATACGACCTTGGAAAAGGGGCACATGCCCAACCTTGGGGGCTTAGTTTGATTTTGTATATCAGAGTGGTTATTCTGCTATAGTTTTTGCCCAAATTGGGCATTTTTGGAGATTTCTTGGCCATTTGGAGGGAGATTTGATCCCAAAAAGAGGCCAGATCTTTGTGGGAAGTTGAGCTTCCATAATTGAGCCTAAAAACTATATAAACCAGGGCCTTTCGGCTTGTGATGGTACTTTTTTTTATGCAGGGAACGTGAAGAACAACTTGAACTAATGACCCATTTTTCATGTTTTGAGGGGCATTGAGTCATGTTTTGAGAGGAGATAGTTGAGGCATGTGTGCATCTGAACAAGGAGGTCTTGTACAACAGATCAGAAGCCAATTTGTAACAATAAATAACAATTGTAAAGAGAACTTGAGCATTAAAGATCTATAAAGTGGTCCTCCACTTGGAAGCGAGCCCAAAGACGTAGCCACACATTGGTGAACTCTATTAACAAGTTCTTTGTGTCTATTTCTCTTTCTTATTACTGTTATCTTCTCCTTTTTGCAGCATGGTTAATGATGACTGAACTTTTTAATCATTCATGAGCATCAAGTTAATGTCATTTTGTTATTAATACCTTTTCATTTTTTGGATGAGGGATTGTCTCCCAACATTGAATTATAAAACAAATGATTTATGATACTCTTAGAGTCTCCTATCACAATCAACCATTGCACACTAATGCCTTTAGTTATTTTTAATCCTTTCCATAGCACACATGCTTCTGCTTTATTGTTGGAAACAATTTGGAATTCCCCCAAGCGAAATAAGTTTATGTTGTCCCTATAGAATCCACGATGACCCCCACTTGCCACCCTAGATTGTGAATCATTATATTAATATTGTTGAGATTGTGGACGAACAACTATGTTAAAATGTTGAGATTGTGGACGAACAAAACTCCTCTCGATTTATAATTCTATGTGCCCATCATGGTCACTTTTAGTGTGCGAATTGTTGTTAGTGTGGTGTGAGCAACATTAACAAGCGTGAACTCTTAAGGATATCCACATTCTAAACAAGAAGTAGTAGCGACTTCGGTCATAAGTGGATCACTTGGAAGGATCAAGATTAAACATAAACGATATAATTTCTTCAATGGTAATGGTTAGGCAAGATAGATTTAGTATCTATGAAAATTATTTATATATTTGCTTCAATGGTAATTGTTAGGCAAGAAAGATTTAGTATATATGAAAATTGTTAATAAAGAAAGTTAGTTGTGATTTGGCATGGCATGGTCGTGCACTGTCTTCTTGAAGAGCCCAAGACGTCTAAACATGTTTTAAATTGCCGGGCCAGGCCATGAAAAGCTTGGTGCATTTTAGAAGGGCGGGCGGGCGGGGGCGGGCGGTCAGGGTAGCAGCGACCTTAACCTGCTTACGCTAGCCCAAGTTTGAGACACAGAAGGAGAAGTATACAGAATGCAGAAGAGGGAGTTTGTGTTGTGTGAGATTTGCAGGGTGAACCATGATCGAGGGAAGGGTCATAAGTACTCTGTCAAACACAAGAAAGCCCTGGCTCAACTACTGGGAAAATTCCAGAAGAAGGTCCAGGATGTTCTCTTCTTTGCCAAAAACCCAATGTTTCTGCGACCTGAGCACAATGAGCGGAATAGGTTCTGGTGCGTCGTTTGCCATCAGGATATTGATGAGCGGGACAGCTTATTTGCCTGGTATTCACTCCGTTGGTTATTGGGTATTCATATGTCAAAAAATACTTAGAATTTTCAGTTTTTTCATATGGAACTTTTCGTGGTCTATTTTGGTCATTCAATCCGATCAGATTTTCCATTTGGGTTTTAAAATGGGAAACTCTTCAGTGAGTCACAGTCATGAATTTCAAGCTTTCAATTTACTGGTCCTGCTTGCAATTGTATTCATGTATTCTTTAACATGGTTTTATATATTTATTCAAATACTTGCTTATATTCTGCAGCTGCAACGCGATTGAACATTTGGCAAGTTCAGAGCACATGGCGTGTCTCAAGTCTTTCTGGTCAGAAAATGGAGCAGATATTAACAAAAGAGATATGTACTGCATTTCACAGCAAGACTTTTCTAAGGTAAGGTGTGCGTGCCTTTATTTTTCTATTTTTAGTTTTAATTTTTATTTATTTTTAGGGGGAGCGAGCCTGTGTTTGTTTGGTCTAACTGTATAGGAAGGTTATATAGGAAGAAAAGTATTACCGTGGAACTAAATACCAACACAGGGATATGCCACTGTAGTAGTTAGACTTACCATTATTATATGGAAGATCTTGTGAACTATGATGATAGTAGGCAAATTCATAGCCCAACTGTTTTGTATGGCAATTAATCTTATGGGAAATCCTTTCCTCCATCAAGAAGTAAAGAAAGAGGAAAATATAACAAGTAACCAGGAAGCGGTTCTATTGAAGGATATCAAAGCGACAAGTTTTGTGTTTCTTTGAGTCTATTGTCAGAGAGGGACTGCTCGGTAGCTACTTCAATGATATTACAGGAAGGTGAGACAAATAACACAAGAAATTTAGAAATTACAAGGGAGTAAAAAAGTGATGAAGACTGATGTATTGTGTTTGCTACCACAATGAATAGTTAGAATTTGCTGAATCCATAGATGCAAATTTGAAGTGGTCTTAATATTCTATTAATGTTAGCAAATGATAGTGCTTTGTAAGGGACCATAAAAATTCACAGAAAAGAAACAATGCCAGTCACCAGTGCCAGTAGGTTTTTCAAGGGAGCAGTCAGGTTCCAAACTTTTGATCTTTGTGTTGCTGAATTGGTCTTCTCATGAAAATCTATCTTTGCCCAACATCTAAAGGATACACTCCGTTCTCATTTTCTTAATTCTTAGGAAACCATTCGAGGGATATCTTAAATAAGGATACATCAATACAGAAACTACCATGATCATATACTATAGATCATTGATCTAAACAGTGCCGAGTAAGATATTTATAATTTTATTTTGAATAAAGCTTCCTTTAAACTCTATTAATAGGCAATATGTACAAAATGGGCACAAGCTGGGTGCCCAGTAAGATTAGTAAACACATGCATTGAGTTTTTCCCCACAAGATGGATTATCCCCACAATGTTCAAAACTGGAATGCACATACATGAGTTTGAGACTCCATGCATAACAAAATAGCAATGCAACAGAGTCATACAGGTTCTTCTATTCCCCCATTAGGTGGACACGGTGTGCTACACTGTGTCACAATGACCTGTTTGTTTACCAAGAAAAAGTGCTACACCATTATACTATAATTTAGAAAGTTTTAACCCTTGACACACCTACTCCCACACCTGCATGTGCAGCCAGATGCACCTGTGCAACACTGTGATGGAAAGGGTCAATTCTCTTATGCAAGTTGCTAAATGGAACCCCAGCACGAATATGCACTAATTAATTTCCTAGTTAAATCACTGATTAATTTTTAAATAATACAAAGCTATAACATAACAAGGTAATGGACTTGTAATAACTATACTCATCAAATATCTTTGAGCAAGTATATTAGAGAGACTCATTAGATGACCACTGCATGCTAATATTTCAAATTTGCTTTGTGTTTGCAGTGGGAAAACAGGTGCAAGGAAGTCCAAATGGTTTCAACACCACCAGGAGAGAATTCTCTTGAAGATTTGAATAATATCCACCTCAAACATAGTTCTGTCAATACCAATAAATTTGGAAACTTTTCTATGAACACTGTTGCAAATAATCTCTCTGATAGTGTTCTGCCTTTACAACTTTATAAGGATAAGAGCTTTCAGGTGTCTTATCAAGCAGATATGGGGTCATCTGTGGCTAATCTGGCTTCCCACAGTGCCTGCTCGTGGAGTTCTTCACAAACAATGAATGCAGAGCATCAACATGTGCGTCCAGAGAATAGAATCATACATGTTGGAGTTCAAGATAGAGGTCTGTATATATTCATTTTCCATACTTTGTAAATTTCAAAAGGATCAAGTTCTTTTTTAGCTATACATAAATTTGATTATTATAGATCGTCCAACTT
>WSFP011548566.1:0-11399 GCA_009831015.1 Picea engelmannii | reverse complement strand
GTATTTTTTTTGGGTTATTTGATCATCAGTAAATGCTATGACGAATTTTGGTTTTAGGTTTTGCATGCATTTCTGCTGACCATTAATTAATGATCGACAGCATGTATGCCTTCAGTGTCTCTTTAAAATTTCTTGCCATATGGAATACATGCATTCACTATGTAGTGCAAGAAATTTTAAACAGTGACTACGGCATGCGCGCGCCCTTTTCAGTGTCGTGCTGTATAAATTAGAATCTGAATCTTCATGACATCCTGTGATGAGGGTTAAGGGGTTGTAACAATGATCCACAAAATTGAATGAGGGTTCAGGGGTTGTAATTTTGTGGATCACTGCAGGAATAAACATTTCTAATTCGTTAAATATTTCAAATCTCCGAGCTGGACTAGACTGGTGTGAATTGACTTACATGCAAACCATGCGATCTTCCATAAATTGCTCAATGCTCTCTGAGCGTTCAAAACCCTGCCTGGTTTGTTGTACTGTGGAATCAATGGCCAGGGTTTAAATTTGAATGACAATGTGAGAAAAAGTACGCCCAGAGAACCAGATCTTGAGGGTGAGAACGTAGGGAGTCTATTGATTGTTGTGCGTCCCGGAAAAACCACTTGCAATGTGGACAGAAGCGGATTTTAAAAGGTAGCAGTAAATACCGATGGGCTTAGGTGAAGAAGAAACAGAAGTGAAGAAAGGCCGAACCTTCTGCCGCCCAGCCCAGGTTAGTCACCAATTAGACGTTCCCTGTTCAGGCCTCTCTTCAGGCCTGATTTTGATCAAATATGACATAAAAATTTTCAATAAAGTCAAAACGGTTATATAATCAATTTTCAAAATCTGACACAACTGTAATTTCATAGATTTTATATAAACCTATGTTGGGGATTCTCCATAAACCTACGATGTTGGAATTGTAATTTGAACAACAAAGTAGAGTATCATTGACGGCAGGATGTTGTTTTGGCTACAGTGGAGTATGGCGGACAACAAGATGGTATTTTGGCCGGTTGTCATTGCCTATCGGCGTTCTTCTGTTTAAGTGTTTGTTTGAGTATATATACTAGGACGACAAGATGGTATTTTGGCCGGTTGTCATTGCCTATCGGCGTTTTTCTGTTTAAGTGTTTGTTTGAGTATATATACTAGCACAGCCGCTAACTCGCGGTTGAGAAGGTCGAAAGGTATCGGCTGATAATTAGTGGCTGTGTTAGTTATATCATTTGATGTATCTGTGTATAATGTCAATATGGATTTCTCTAGACGCACTGACAGTTGAGGAGGAAATTGAAGTAGTGCTCGTTAATAATCTAAATGTGGCAATTATATGGTGCTACAGTAATTTCTTAATATGATTAGGTAAATGTTAAAAAGTAAAGAGGTTAACTGATGCATTCAGAAATACAAGAAAGTTATGAAGAGTAAATCACATTCATTGATTTGGGAGGACGTCTAAGAATATGTCAGCATCTTCAATTGTCTTCAATTGTTAGCCATCAAATTAGAATTTTAGATTAAAAGTTCATTAATCGTGCCCATTACCAATTTCTGCATAATAATCAAACTAAAAATTAATTTAGCACAATAAAATTGTACACATTTATTTAAAAATAATTTAAATAAATATAGATTAATAAAACTCCAAAAAAAAATGCAAAATAAAGATTTTTTTTTTTTAAAATAATTTAATACTGCAATCACTTCTAAGGAGAGTAACTTGGACAAGCTTAAATAACCACCCGAAACCATAAATGGAAATTTTAAAGCAAGCGTTTAATATTTGTTTTGAATGGCTGCGATGATCCACACATGTAATATAAATTTGCTATTTTCTTGATGTGGTCGTTCAGGAAAGGCTTAGTTTGTCATACAGATAGTCGCAGATTGACCGTTTTTCGTCTTCTTCGGCGGATGTTCCGGTTGAGTTAAAAAATGGAAATGAAATCAGCGGCTGTCGTTGATGAATGGTGGAACGAATTGCCGGAGGATTTTCAAGTGAAGATATTGGCTCGTCTGCCGGTAGAATCAGTGTTTAGGTATCAAATCGTCTGCAAGCAATGGAACGACTTGCTTTCGTCAAACTATTTCATATCTCAGTGGTCTGAGGCGCATATCAACAGGAAACAGCCACGGCTGGTACTGGTCGATAATAATCCCAAAATGCCTTCCATGGCTTTCTGCTTCTACACACGGACTTGGATTAAGTCCTGCTTCAACCTTTCTTTCCTAGAGGACTGGGTACCGCAAACCTGTAGACGTGAATTAGGTATCAAGTGCGCATCCTCGGCGGGAGTACTCTTCCTTGTATACCCTAACCCTTCCACCCTTCTGCCGGCTAGGGTTTGCAATCCTTATACACGAACGTTCGTCGAAATTCCGGCGTCATCCACAAATTGCCACTTTGTCTGTATCGTCGTTGATGAGAACAATAATCTGCAATCTGACATTGCATTCAAAGTGTTCGCTGTTGCGGATGCCCCGCCTAATGCAAATGGAATGGAAAAACCGATAGTGGAAATTTACGAGCCTTCCCAAAAGAGATGGAATATCGCAGGGTACCTTCCCGAGAAGCCTTTGGGTGGATTTGTTTTCTGCAACGGATCAATCTTCTTTCACTCGAAGATGCCAGAGGATATTTGGTCCCGCTCCATTGTGGGTTTCACCATCCCATTAGCGGAAAATGGTTCAGCTGTGCCCGTGCCCGTTGTTCTTGCACCGTTTCCCAAACCAGTGCGTTATTTCTACGATGATAATGTCCTTTCTTGGCCAAAGATGATCGTCTGCGGTTCCCGGCTTTTACTCATCGCGTCCAAGACAATGCCCATCCATGAGGCTGAACAAGCGGGTGCGGAGGAGGAAGATTTTGTTGAGGAGGAGAATGATTTTGTTGAAGAGGAGGAGGATGATGATTTTGTTGAAGAGGAGGAGGATGATTTTGTTGAGGAGGAGGAGGAGGAGGAGGTTGTGGTGATTATTATGTGGGAGTTAAAGAATAGGGAAGACCGCCCCATTCTCCCGTCAAATTCATCGTCGTGGAAATGGGTGGAGATTGCACGGGTGCACGAAATTCCATCCGTCTGCAACGAATTCAGTACTGATATTCCATTAAATTTTCTCTGGTCGTTTGATTGCAAAGGAGTGGGAGATCACGTATGCTTCACAAAATCACCTTGGAACTCTACCCAAGCAGCGATAGAGGTGCTTGATTACAATTTAATAGACAACACGTGGGAATGGCTTCCCAGCTGTCCCAAAAACCATCACTGTGTTGCAGACGAGGGTTGCCAAGGGGCCTTTTACGATGTGATCCCCTTTGAACCTCGTCTATATATGAAAGTGAGTAACACGCTTTCACTGTGATTGGGAAATTGATAAACATAATAATGAAAATGATAATTTAATTTTACCATCATAAAAATAAGAATTTTATTTTAACATTATAATCTCACATTGTAATAGATTAGAAAGAAAAAAATTAATTTAATTAATATCATAGGTTTAAAGTAGATAAGTCATGATGGCTTAGTTTGAGAAATGGATGGAGTATTTATAAATATATTTATAGGGTTTTTATGTTTACTTTTATAAATACATATTTTTGATGCGTTTAAGGCTTTTCTTTTTAATATAATTAAAGCTTTTAATTCAACTCTTGTTCTTGTTTTTATAATTATCAGTTTTTATTTTTATTTTTTTATGACGATGATATTGTTTTAAATATATTTTTGAAGTTTTTATATGTATGTTTATAAATGTATAATGATGTGTTTAAAGATTTTTGTTTTTATAATAAAACTCTTTGTTGTTATAGTTACTAGCACAACTACAAGGTTGTTCACATTTCAACACTTCAATTAATTTGTTATTTAATCATGTAAATTTGACAATAAAAACTTCTACAGATATTAATTTTTGTTAATCATTTAAAAGTGGCAATTATATGGTCTTACAATAATTTCTTAATATGATTAGGTAAATGTGAAAAAGTAAACATGTTAATTGATGCTTTCATAAATGTAACGAAGTTATTAACAATAAATAGTATTCATTGATTTGGAGGACTATGAATATGCTAGCATCTTTTATTGCTAGTCATCAAATTAGGTTTTCACTTTAAAAGACCATTAATTGTGCACATTGTCAATAGGTGTACATAGACGTAATTATAGTCATCATTCTTCTGCTTTATGTGGATGATATTGTCAGGAAGTAAGAATCCTCCAAGATTTGTGCTCTAATATAGGTATGAGTTTTAATAGAGACAAAAAGGAAGTCCTGATAATTAAATCCAAAAATCCAAAAGGGTATGATAGTTTTGTATATGACAACAACAACTTAGAAGAAGTTCTTTCAAACAAATATATAGAAATATGTATTCATCAAAAGATTAACTCGAATTATAGCTTTGAAAAAAGGATAAATGGAGGGTGGAAAGCTTATCATGGGCTTGAAAACAATTGTGAATTAGTGGATCTTTCAAACAAATATATAGAAATATATATTCATCAAAAGATTAACTAGAATTATAGCTTTGAAAATAGGATAAATGGAGGGTGGAAAGCTTATCATGGGCTTGAAAACAATTGTAAATTAGTGGATCTTTCAAACAAATATATAGAAATATATATTCATCAAAAGATTAACTCGAATTATAGCTTTGAAAAAAGGATAAATGGAGGGTGGAAAGCTTATCACGGGCTTGAAAACAATTGTAAATTAGTGGATCTTTGGATATGGAATAATAATAAAAAAATCTCATCTTTGAGACTCTTTTGACTCGGATTATTTTGTATCGATTCGAGGTTTGGGGATGTAGTATCTCTAGAGAGTTATGGAGAAGGATATAGCACATTCAAAAGAATTTTTATCTTACAATATCAAAATTAAAGGAAATATACCTTATCTTATCCACCTTATAGAAACTATCCTTTTCCCCATTGAGAGCATGTCTATGACCATGTACCTAATGCATAAGAACAAGTTAAACAACATGGAAGACAAGAGGCTTCTTAAAATTTCTTCAAACTCTAGACAAAACCACCTTCATCTTAAGTGAGGATGGCATAAGGATGCCTAGTCTTGGCTAAACCATTGGGGAATAAAAGAAGAGATCATATTGAATAAGGATAATATCAAAAATACTATTATAATCAAATTTAAGGAGAAATTATGGTGTGATAAAGATTTAGAGGGAAAAAAGAAATTAAGATATTATAAGGCGATCAAACCTAATCTAGAATATCTATTAAAGTATCTATATCTATCTTGACTAGTGTAAATAAGAAGAAAATATTTCTAAAATAAGAACAGATTTTCATGAGCTTCATAGTGAAATTAGACATTGGTCAATTTCCATAACACTAGTGGGATGAAAGAGTCAATCACCTTTGTTACACTAAGAGGGTGGAAGATGAAAGCACTTTCTCTTAGAGTGCCTAGCATATATCGAGATTAGATGTCAATTTCAAAATATTTTTGACACTACCAACCTTCTTAACAATTTTACTCAACAAAACTATGGTGATCTTAAAACACTTTTCTTAATGTTTTTCGACTACATAAATATAATTCTAAAGAAGTCCAAGTAATCTCTTACCTTCTTAAGGTCTAATAGAACAAGTTCGATTGTAATGGAGGTTGATAATCAACATCATCAATAATATGTGTGTGTGTGTGTGTGTGTGTGTGTGTGTGTATTTAGTTTTTTTTCAAAAAAAAAGAACCTTAAATTCATATAAAAATGAGTATACATGTTTCGGTCCTTTGAGGGATTGTAAAAAACCAAACCAGTTCCAAAAAAATCACTTTAATATTTCCTTAAATTTCTTTTCCATACATGTTATTTACATCTTATGCATACATACTACAGTCATATTCAAACAAAAAAGATGTGATTTAAAAACCCTTGTTCCACAATCACTTTGCAACCTTATGGACGAAAGGATTTTTCATCACATATTAGAACATCGAAAAATTCTTGCACAACAAAAGAACCTCGATCAAGCTTCAGTGCTTCCTTGGATAATTTATCTGCAATCTCGTTGAGCTCCCTACAGATATGTTTGAAGGAAGACCATTCAAAATCTTCCATAGTGTTGTGAATATGATTTAGGAGGTATTGCAGTTTAACCACTTGGATATGGACTTTCCTGTTTTCTCAATATATAACTACCTAGGAGTCCTCGAAAACATGCATTTTCTGCAAATCTTACATGTTAGCATAGTACATAAGAGTCCACATTTGAATTATACCTTCATGTTGGTTCCATGATCTGGAGCATAACAGATTTTGAAAAAAAACTCTTTAGAGATATATAAGAAAACTCCAACATCGTATACAGAGTGGTGTCCTTGATAAGCACCATCGAAGAATCCCAAAGGTATTCCTTCTTTCACTTTTGTAATATTCGGTTTTCTTACCTTAATATTCTTTAACTTGTTCTTGAAATTAGAGTACATTTTGGAAATGAAACCTGCCACCATCTGAGAATGCATGACTAAATTAGGTATACAAAAATACCTATAGAAAAGACACAAGTACTATCCTTATAGGGTTGTCTCCAGTCAAAGAGACACTCCTCCAAAGAACTTCCCGTTGACTGAAAAATTTATCTTGAGGATATCACAGACCGCCTTCCAGACATTTCAAGTGAAAGGACAAGACACAAACAGATGGGAAGTAGTTTCCACTTTATCCA
This sequence comes from Picea engelmannii, assembly GCA_009831015.1. NCBI lineage: Eukaryota > Viridiplantae > Streptophyta > Pinopsida > Pinales > Pinaceae > Picea > Picea engelmannii. The sequence continues at coordinate 4,707 of WSFP011548566.1, read as the reverse complement.
TACAGAGGGGGCATCTACTTGTCCCAATCCATCCACGTTTTATTCCAAACTCCCAAGTTAGAATATTATTGCTCAAGGCCAACCAATATACTAAGGAAACTTTTTGGGGGGTTTTTAGTTTCCAAATGTTTTCTCACCACCATTGGATAGACTCCTGAAAAATCCTCTTCAACCAATGCTAAGTAGCCTAGCTTTATAGTATACATTCCATTTACTAGATTTTTTTCCCAACATAGTTAATCAATGCCATTTTCATTTAAGCAAATAAAATTTGATTTCAAAATTTCCACATATTCTTCCCATTATATGGCCATTCCCTAATCTAATCCTAGATATTTCGGACATTTCCATATCAAATGTCCCACTTCATCTATGTTTTACTTACTTACATCCCATAAAGAGTAAATTCCTAAAATGTGGAGAGCATTTAGCAGACCGTTAGATAATTTGTAGGAGTTGGAAGCCCCTTCCCAAGGGTCTTCCCCAATTGGGACTACTTTTCCATCTTTATGTTGGTGATATTGTTCTCATGGAAAATAGTCCCTATGACCTAGGTAAACAACTAATAATCCTCAAGGAATTCTTCTCTAGCATGGGCATGATTGTGAACATTGAAAAAACAAAGGTTATGATAATTAAATCTTAAAGGATCACCAACAACACTTTTTTTTATGATAACAATAGCTTGGAGGAAGTTCCTTCATACAAGTATCTCGGAATCGATATCCACCACAAGCTCAATTGGAACTATAGCATTGAAAAAGGGATAAATGGAGGATGGAAAGCTTATTATGGTCTCGATAAACAATTGTAAATCAACAGAACTTTGTCTTTGGGATAAAAAAATGCCTCTTTCACACTCTCATCACTCCAGTTATCTTATATGGATGTGAAGTTTGGGGTTGCAGTATATCTAGAGAATCCTGGAGAAAGATAGAACAAATACAAAACAATTTTATAACTCGGTAAATTCATGAAAGTGGGTAAGACTTTCGTGACAATCGGATCTCCAAATTATGAAAGACATTTTTTCGGCCAAAATATGTTTCGGCTGAATCTTTGAACATCAAATCCAACGGTACCGTGACGACGCCCTCAATTTTCGTGTACAATTTTAGCTAGACGAATTTTTTTCATCCAATAACCTCTTTTTAGCCGAAAGATATTTTGGCCGAAAAGCTGTTTTGGCCGAAATATTGTTTTGGTCGAAATAAATTTTCGATCGAAATATCTTTTTGGCTGAAAAATTCTTTCCGCCAAAAAGATGTTTATATATTTACCGCACATCGTGATTGTTACGGTTTTTCTGAGTTCTTGGTGAGTGTGAGTGATAGTGTGAGTGAGTTTTTTGGCATGGTTGTGTTGGTGCGATCGTGTTTGGAACGATCCTGTTTGGTGCGGTCCTACAGGTGGGCGGATGAGTAGTCGGAGCTATAGAGAGCGGGTCTTGGAGGTACAGGTAAGCTTAATTTTTGTAAATTTAAATTTAAATAAATTAAGTTCAATTAAATTTCAGTTTAATTAAATTTAATTTCTCTAAATTAATATGGTATTATTATTGTGACTTGGCCCTAGGGGGATAGCCCTGTGGCCAAGACGTGGGCACACCAATGAATTGGCCACATGGTTTTTCCACCACGGCCAAGTCACAGTCCACAGGGGGCCAGCCCTGTGGCCAAGCCGTGGGCTTGACTTGGCCATGGGGGGAAGCCCTGTGGCCAAGCTGTGAATATGAACTGATTGGGTTTGAATGGATTATCGATGTGCGTTAATCTTGTGATATTAAAGTCTACATCACATATTATTTTTTTAATTTTTCCATTTGAATCAAGATAGCGTTTTTCATTTGAATCAAGATAGATATGTTTTTCTTTTTTAAATTAATTTTTGAATTTGTCTTTCATATGAATTGTTTGGTAATTTATATGTTTTCTGTTCTCTGTATATAAAATTGAAGCTCTGTAATCTTAATTCTCTAAACCAAAAATTCATGTATATTACTGTCTTATAGCTACAATCTGGAAAATGTATTTGTTTAGCTAATGTTTCATATAAGGGGTTTTACTCTTTGTGCGATGACATAATATACCTTCAATGAAAACATTAAGGGATTGACAAATGAATCACTTCTTCCATTCATAGCAATCTCATACACCTAGAGGATAGATACAAATGCATTGTATACATTGGCATTGCTTGGATTAATGATAAAGACAACTGTAGCATCAATATATTAGACATGAAACAACGAAAAGACAAAGAAAATGGAGGCCCAACCGAATGTAAAGAATTTATCTACAGAACAAATGAAAACTCCAAATGTTCTAGACCTTGGGACATCTCAATTTTTTGTTTAGATAGACAATGCGCTTGATATTCAATTGATGAAATTCAAAATTATCAATGCCTCTCCTACTGTCACTGTCTTATTTTCGTTGATTTCATTAAGTCAAAATAGATTTCTTCTCCTATAATTAATTGATCATTGTGTGATGATGAATGAAAATCTTCATTATTTTGGGCTTATTCCCCCGTTTCTGGTTTATTGATACAATTGTTGTCATTCGTGAATGACGCCTTGCTACTTTATAAGTTGTAAATTGATCATATTTCCGAATTCAAAGATGATCATTCTTTTTCATATTCAATCATTGATATTGATGTGTTCTTTGAGGTTGAGGAAGATAGTTGATGGTTGTTTCTCTTCACATTTTTGTTTCTGAAATGTTTATGGTCATCTTCATATCAAATACCTCATTACTATGGGAGGATACTACAAAGATGAGAAATATACAATCATGCTGTAGCTTTAGATCAAATAGATACTAATAGCACAACATGGTAGTCCTTCAATAGGAAAGCACTGAAATTCTGTAGAAGCTTCTAAAATGAGACTTTGCAAATAATACTTACATTGTTCCACCAATCCTTCAGTGACATCTAAATCATTTCAAAATATACCATTCTTCCCTGTATTCAATGAACTTCCTATTTCAATCTATGTTCCAATGATTATATAAATTTGGCTTTCATAATGGTAATAGCATTAGAGGGAGTGGGGCACATGTAAAAAATATTACCAGTTTTGTCTCGAGATCTTTCATTTGCATTGTTTTCATTTTGGTCCTAATATTTAATACTTTCCTCTATAATTTTTGTGTGACTACTTTTAGTTTGAATAGGCTTGTAAAATATAAATCAAATTATAGGATTATACGTCATTCTAATGTAAATCAGACATTTAAAATATCTTTGAAGTTAAGTCTATAGTTCTTTATCAAATGTATGCATATTTTGGTCCTAATATTTAATATTTTCCTTCATAATTTATGTGTGGCTACTCTTAGTTTGAATAGGCATGTAACACCTTGTTTACACAATTTATGTGTGATAAATTTGAATCAAGATAATCCTATAAAATATAAAATAAAGAAAAAATATTAATCCTAAAACATTATTTATATTTGAAGATATAATAGTTTTTAATTTTTTCTTGTTGATTACAAACTTCAAGTTACAAATTAAATTAAAAACATAGCTTTTTCTCTTTATTTTTATATATGGGTATTCATCACATATTTAAAATTACATCCAAGATGTCATAAAAATAGTTTGGAATCTATTTCTTTATTTTTATATTTTTTGTCATTTTGTATATAATTTAGATAAAAATTATGAATAGTTTATTTTTATTTAATTGTAACTTTACTTGCACTAAAAAGCATTTATTTTGGAAACTAAATTAGTGTTGTTCATCATCAATATTATGTATAAAATTAGGTCACAAATATAAGATATAAATAACATAAAAAAATCATATTAGAGATCACAATAAAAATAACATCAACATTAAGTCAAGGACAAATTAATTAACTTTAATTTCTGTAAATTTAATTAAGTGTAAATATGTGTAAATTTAAATTCTGTAAATTTAATCGGCCAGCTTACGCATCACTCGACTTCCTTCCAAAGTGTTTTTTTCATGTACGGTCGCAATGTCTCCAATGCAACAATCTGTTTTTCTACTAGATTTTGAATTTTTCCTTCTTTCTTTGCCCGGTCTTGATAGATTTATCTTTACAATATTAATTGTGATAAATTTAGTGCTTTAATCACCTTGCGGGTGGAAAACTGTACTCTTTATATTCACCAAGAAAGAGTCTTCATTTCAGATAGAAAGACACATTCACCAACCTAAATAAAATTGGAAGAAAAGGAATGCACTAACGATGAAGAATCTGCATTAATATAGCAGTCAACAAATAGAAACAAACTTTGAAACATAGGCAATATATTCACTGTAGTCATTCCCTCAACCTCCAGAATAGATACATTGAAATATGTAACAATGACTTTGCATTGATAGCGAAACTAATAAAAGACGCCAATATTTCATGTCAAAGCCTCATTTATAAAGATATAAGAAAGAATAGTTTTAAAATCTACAAAATATCATGTACAACAGATAGAAATAAACCTTGAGACACGGGGGAAATGTCTACTGCAATTATTCCCACAACAAAAATATGTTACAGTACTTTTCACTATAACAAAAAGACACAAGCACTGAAGATTTCATGTCAATGTCTCATTTATAGAACGATAAGAAATAACAAATTTAAATCCAAATGTCTAACTTCAATGCCATGAATTGAGATACCAATTACGATTCCTCCAAAAGTCAAGCTAGCTTCCATTTTCAACAAA
>WSFP011548565.1:0-11399 GCA_009831015.1 Picea engelmannii | reverse complement strand
AAAATCCCTTTCGGAAATTTGGCACCGGGATTTTGGAGTTGTGAACTTCGGAATGACTGTTTTATGAAACGTCGAATTTCGAATCGCGAAAGGTTTCATTTTGTCCCCCCTTTTTTTTCTTTTAAAATTAGGGCGGCTCCATACTAGGAAAATACGAAGTCTTTGGTTAGAGATAAAAATTCATACCTTGTTTCAACATGTACAATGAACCCTCCACCACTTTTTACCCAACAAATCTACCAATTAAAACCTTCTCCACAAGAACAACAATGTCTTCCATACCTGCACCTTCTCTTAGAACCTAACACAACTTATTTTTCACAGTTTGATACACATCTTATTTCTCTTACTTTTTGATCCACTTAAGCTCAATGACATAAGTTTCACTCTTCTACATTTTTCCTCTCCTTGTGCTAACTCCATGAATGATAAATCAACAAATCCTTACCGTAATCTAGCACCTTGTAGTTTTGAAAGTCTCTCTACTATGTGATTTTCTAGTTTTTTTCCCTTCCAATGCAGCTAGTTATCGTTTTTGCCAATGTTTGCATTAAATATGTCCTAATATCGGTTCTAACAACATTAACTTCCATGTTAACTTATAATCCACATGATCTAGATATGACTCGAGCTATCCATCTTTGATGTCATCCTTCCCCTTTTCATCATGCCAAGAATAAAGCAAGGGTACCTTTTGTACATTGATTTTACTCATCGAATCATTATAGTTAGCCCTTGTGTTATTAGGATCAGAGTCCCCCCTTGAACTTTTGTTAAGTTCTTCCCCATAGGCCCTTGAGGCCTTCCAAATTTTGAGAAATTCATCCCTAGATATGGAGATTGACTTCAAAACTCCCTTTTATCCCCGCTCTATATAATCAATTAGTTCATCCTCCTCCATTACTCCTTGCCTTAGGGTTTCCTCCTGTTTCATTAGGGTTTCCTCATTAACTAAATATGGTATCCTCATAAGGCCTCATCATGCACCATTCTTCTAATTGTAAATTTTAACCTTGTATAATTAATTACTCCTAATGGATTCTTAATAAAAATAGAAAAAATACAATGGCACACACACACATATTACACATAGATTTTACCCTGGAAAATCAAATCAAGAAAACCAACAACTTTTTTATAACAACACCACTAATTCCTTTTATTATTATTATCCTCGTTGTTTACAATACAATATATATATGATCCCATGACATCCAAAACCCCTAATCCATTGACCTAGATTAGATTATAAACCTAATTACTTAGTCAGAATTCAAAAACCATGGGTTGAAACACCATGTGCCACAAAATCGCCAAAGGTGAAAAACTGTGTGCTTGAAACCACTAAAAAATGGATGAAAAAACCGCAAAAAAAAATCGGGGGCGTGGGGTTGGTCATGCAAAGAATATAATCCATAACCAACTCTAATCATATCTACTATTCAAGAAAATATACCAAGTATACATGATAAAATCATCATTGAAGGTCAAAATATACCTTGCACATGTTAATGATGGTTGGTTCATTGTATAAAAGGGCACTATGAATCACTTCTAGCTATGTGTTTTCTCTTTGTGCCTTCCCTATCTTGAATGCAGCCTATTGATGCTTTCCAATCATGCACCATTTACATACACCATTAGGATGCACTACCCTGGGTAGACCATTGACCATATTAAACTTCACCATTAATTCTATACTTCGAAAATTCAAATGTTCGAGTCACTCATGCCAAATTTTGCTCTAGTCATCAATCCTATCTATGAGTAGAAATCCCATAACAATCGATTCTAGATCCTACTTGTAGAAATCACATAACTTATGTAATTTGTCCTTAGGATCAATAATACCCTCATAAAAAATAAATCATTGTTAATATCCTTCACAACAAACCTATCAAACATAAATTCAACTTTCTTGCCTATATAGGTTAGTTGGGGTATAGACAATAAATTGGTACTCAAACTTCATACATGATACACATCAATGATCACACCATTATGACATTCCAGCGACAACAAGTGCATAATCATATGTAACAAATATTTCTTCTTATGTAACTTTACTTAATGAAGAAAAAAGAGAAGTTTCCTCAACCATACGATATGTATAGTTAGAGTCGATTATCCACTCACTTAAAGTTTTGGCATGCAATGCCTGAGAAGTACTAACAAAGAAAGGGTAGTTATATCCCTTACCTTTGAAAGTTCATGTTGTGAGTTAATCAATTCACTAGTCAACACCTTATCTTCAAGCCTTTTGACCTTATCATTAAGATAAATATCTTCCAGCTAGTCTTCTTGACTTCTCCTAGCTTTCCATAGTGTCACTAGGTCTTCTTCTTCTCACCTTTGTAGCCAATGTTTGATTAACATGCTTCTTCTTATCAACTAGGTCAACATAATATGTTCTTTCACTTGATCATTTTCTCGACCACTTTTTCGATAGTTCTGTTGACCTTTTGCCCTCGAGGATATTGGCATGTTGCTTAATCTAAAGTTTACCTTCATTAAGCAACTTTTCATATTCCCTAATTAGAAAACCACATAAAGAATCAAAGGTATAGTCCTTACAATCTTCTTTTCTGGAATCCAAACTAGCACAAGGCCTTGAATATATTACACCATTGGGTATCTCCATATTCATCAAGATTAGTTCTATAAATTGATCATGTTTTTTCAAAACATCCTTTCCACATTCACCCAATTTAAATTGTATCTCCTTCACCCAAACCAACTAATCTTCAATCCTAACAAAGGAGAGAGGATTAAGAGAAATCAACTCTTTCTTAATCTACATAACTCGGGTTTCATCAATCTTGTTGAATAGAGTCTTCAACGTCTTCCATACTTGATTTGGATAGTCAACCCACTTGTATGAAAATGAATCTCCCTAGAGATGTAGGTCATTATAACTCCTACAACCTTGACCTTCTTCCCATCAATGATGAACTTATGTTAATCATCCTTGGGGTCTGGAACTATAGTCTACGTAAATTGTCAAAGTGCTTTACTCTTGAATATTATTTCCATGTTTTATGCCCACATACCATGGTTGTGCCCATTTAGAACCACATGTTCTTCCTTAGAATTCATAAACACAATGCAAACCCTAGTCCTATATGTAAGTTGAAATCTAGAGTTAGTCTACTAGCAAGATTCTACTTGTCACGAGTACATGAAAACGACAACATCCAAAAATACTTTTAGATAATAGGCTAGGTCTCAAATGAAAAACTTCGATACCATGTTGGAGAACCATGGAATTTCATAAAAGAGTTATGAATTCCAAGAAGATTTTGTGTCTTAAAACACTAGTACATCACTAAAGCACAAGTGAGCATAGATCAACATAAAATGGATAACCCTTATTAATGTGATTACTTGATTGATAGATTGATCCATAGGCTCATCTATATATATCCCAAAGTATAATTAATTCCCCTAGGATGAGGAAGACATAATAAAATTGGATCACCTTAGGTGTGCCTAGATGTCCTACTTTTATGCCTCGATGTACACACCAATCCACTAAGTGAGGACCACCTTCGATCAGCCTAACCAACCAGTCAATTACCAATTCGACCTCTCTAACTGATGCCCAAGTTAACCTTCAACTGTTGACTAAGTGTCTCCAGAAGTTCTAGAGGTGAAATGAGCCTATTGTTCCAATACCACAATCTACCACCCATATCATCCAAGAAAATATATTGCACGAGAAATGGCATTGGTCCACTAGGTAGTCTAGACATATTCCCCATGCGGTCAAGGTATAATATTCCAAACTATTCAGATATAGGCTAGATGGCTTGGGATGTGCAAGTGGGATGGGTTCATAATATACTTGGTTATCCAAATTCACATTTTTTATGCACCCCACAAGAGGATAAACCGTATTGGCGAGTGGTCAAAGAGCATGGTCGTTCCATCCACATGCACCACCCTACCACCCAAGTTATCAAAGAAAAATGAAGTATGTTATGAGAGCATATCTTTATCCAACTTTCATAAGATGTGTTCCTTCCTTTTATGAAAGTTATTCTAGGTGAACCATAACTCCAAAGATTAATTACATTTTTATTTGTTTGTGTCATAAAATCTACATTGGGCTCTAAAAGATGACCATGCCTACTTTTCCCCATATGGAATTTTAGTCAATAGGACACCCTCCTTGTCTTCCTAATTCTCCACCATGTTGAAGTCCCAACAAACTAGCCATGGGGCACTTGGAAACTCAATCGCCAACCACTCCCAATCCAAGAATGCAACCATCCAAATTCAACAATATTGATCAAAGTAATCTTTGAGAAGGGTCTGGGCCCAATCCATTACTATTGCAACAAGATAGGGGGAGATGATGATGGAAATCCTTCTCTTTCCTTCATTATGATTAGACATGAACATTCTCGAGCATGACCACATGACAAAAAACGTTGTGATCAACAAAAACCTAGTGATTTTAACTTCTTACAAACATAATAAATCCACCCCCAATCGAAGGAGAACTTAGGAGACAATATGTTTTCTACCAACATCACTAAGGTGTTGGATATTCCATAAGACTACTTTCATTATGAAATTCCAATGTCATGCATCTCCTCCTCATTATCTTCAAGGCCAAGGAGAGATTCAAAAGAGTTTGAATTGGTAAGTGGTTTCTTTAGGTGAGGCCAATCTTGAATAGTAATAAATTGATGCTTTTTAATTAATTTGTCAATCAATTCCTCCTGTATGTTTATTGGTGATGTGCCAGAGGGGGTGGGGCAGTGAGATTTATGAGACCTTCCTTGGTGAAAAGAACCAAAACTCATAGGGGGTGCCATTTTCCTACATCGAAGTAGCTTGGGGCCTAGATGGGTTAACTAGCACAGTCACATTTTGTGCTATGACTTTGGAGGTTCATCACCTTTGCTTATTTGCACTACTTCAATCCATATTCCATCCATTTCATTGTTATCGGTACTAGAAAGGCCTTGGGGGTTTGTGTGGGTAGGCCTTGTCGAGGGTTAGCTTGGCTCATTGAGGGTTAATCTTGAATACAATGATCCAAACTTTGGTAGTAGAATTAAGTATTGGGGAGGTTAATATACCACATTGCCCAATGGTTCACTTTATTTCCCACCCTAATGTAGATGATTTCCTTAAGATCTTTCGATAGATTGAATTTGTAACATCCCCACTATAATCCCCAATTTAATTAATGCATAATGTAGATATGAATGTGGCTACGACCAAGCGATGTAATATGCGAATTGTATTTCTAAATTTTAATAAATAAGATGTGATGCTAGTTATTGGAGGATATGGACATAGATGAGGGTTGAGTTTTTTACAAGAGAAGGGAGTGTATAAGAGGGGTCAAAGGGGGAAATTATTTATGGGTATTAATTCAAACCACTTTCCTAAATTTTATTATCAATGGGGACAACCTTTTATTTTCTGGTTGAGTGTATGAGAGCCCAATCATTAAACTCATGTAAAAGGGTGGGTGTAAAAAGTCACATCCCATAATTATTGGGAGCATGAGGTTGAAGTACAATCAACATTGGGCAAAGTGAGTAGTCAATTTACTTGTGGAAAAGAGAGGAAACTCGTATGGGGAGAACAAGCAGTTTTTACATTCATGTTTTTTGCATGAACAACAAGAAGACAATAGAGGAGAAGATCATTAGAGATGGAGAAACAATGGAGGGTGAATTTTGGAGCTAAAGACTAAATAGTCAGGTTGTCAGGCTTGAAGAGTGAACTCCTGTGTGAGTTGCATTGTAACAACAAGTGATTATTGTTGTTTTCCGGGTAGTTTTCCTAGCAATGAGTTCCTTTGGGTTCCCAGTAGTGAGATTCCCAATTAATTGTGCCAGAGAGACTTGGATAAGTGAACGATGCAACTCGATGGACCGAGAGCAGTGAAGTGGCACATTCCTCGAGTTGGGTAGGTCAAGAGGAAGAGAGCTAGTGGAATTTGGGATAGTTGTAGGATAATGATAGTGGGTTGTAGGATATTTGAGTTGTGAGTGGACAATGAGAGACACCCTTTTCTTGTGGATTCCTAGCCCTAGCTCAGGGATGACTCGTTGTTGAGATATGAAACAACAAGTCTATGGTTGGGTGGAACGTTCGTCCCAAGCAGTTGGTTGCACAATTGTTTTAAAAGATAAGTGTTTATTTTTTTTTAGTTAATTTATGAGTTTAACTGCTGTGCATTTTACTTTGTGAATGAGAATTATTTATATGTTGTTGTAGATGAGTTTATTTGTTACATTCATGACATTTTAGCATGTTGTAGCTGCATATAGTTATGGGTATCTAAAAATGGTTAAATACGTGTATAATTTGTAGTTGGTAAGCCACGAGAATTTGGTTAGTAGAAATTTTTCGAATTTATGTGTATTTTTGCAAGTAATGTTCCTTGGTCAAGCTAGGGAACGTTACAAAATTTGATGCAAACCCTATGTTGGGGCCTAGGGTTAAAAAACTATTCAACACACAGAAGATAAAACTCCCTAAGAGGGTCGTAATGTGCTCTAAAAAGGTCCACAATTGCATGGAAGGTCCGGGTATTCCACCCAAACTAGGTAGAATAATTAAGCACCTTGTATTCTTGCTAATCCATGGCCCACGTTGTAAAATCTCTATGACATAGGCATTCATGGAAAACTAGATGAGGAAAAGGCCCTTGGTAAGGGTTTGGGCTTACATGCAACACTAGCCATGTGGCTCCTTGGCTTCCCTTACCCAGTGGCATATAACAACTTTAGGCAAAAAAATGCCCTACAAAATAACCTAAAAGATTTTCCTTAAGATGGATTGTGTGAAAAAACATATAGGTCAATTGGAATATCAATAGTAATATCAAGATCAAGGTCAAAATTATGTCGTGGTAAACCTTCAGTACAATCTTACAGGGCACCTTTGGTGGAACCATCATTGTTACCATTTGGAGCCTTGGCATTTTCCACAATCACTATGGCATTCTCATGCAATGGGATTGCCATTAGAGCCCTCCCAACAACCTTGTGATGTAGGTTGCAACTTATTAGAGCTAACTAAGCAAACAATGAAGGTGAAAAGATAGGAGTAAATAATGTGAAAGGACACCATATCTCAAACCTCACACCATAACTAGAGCTCACATCAAAAGGTGAAAAGATAGAAGTCAATATTAAGAAGGGACACTAGATCTCAAACCCCACACCATATCTAGAGAGCTCACATCAAAACCCTAGTGCTCCATTCACTCCCTAGGCTTTAGATAATGATTTACAAATGTATGAGCTTGTAAGGTTGACATTAAATTTAGGGTACGATGACATATTTAAAAAGAAAAAGCGATGTCTTGAATATGTCTCTTTTATCTCAAATGAATTCTTTGAGTTTTGATCATGTCCATTGTATGAAAGCTCAAAATAAAATATGGATCCATATCCAACATGTGGTTGCAAAACATTATGTTAGTTACTTCGACTAACTTCTCTCATAAATTATAGTGCAAGTGTGAGTTATTACCTCTAGCCATTCTTTCCCCTATGTGTGAGCTTCCAAATGTATAAGGTAGATGTTAGTATAAGGTTGACTCTTTGAGGAGCTTCCATAATCATTAGCAAAATATAAATATTGTAAGTGTGAGAGTTAGCTTGGCCCAATGTGCGAGGAGGTTGATGACTAGTGGCATATGTGAGCCACTACCACATGGAATAACATTTGGCAACTTGTAACATTGTATTCCATGTGAAATGTCGATGTTATGAGATGTGGCACTCACAGGATGGTGCCACCTCCCATCATTCACGGTATGGATGGCCACTACCTTCCCCATAAGTCAAGCCAAGCTAGAAACTTCGAATGCCAATTTTTATTATCACCCTCCATAATAACTAGGACTTTTTTCAAAGAATTTCTATAACACCAAGAGAATAATTATATGCATAATTGTTGTATTCAATAAAAATGAATTTAGTAAATCTCTTTCATGGTTTCACAACTCATTAATTTACATGAACATGTCTCTATAGATAACTTATAAACTACACAATATAAATATGGATGTAACTCAGTTATGACTATTGTCAGAGTTTTGAGGAGGTGCCTTGCCAAATGAGAAGGGAGCCACCTAGAGTCTACCCTGTGTGATGGAAATGATAGAAATCATGTGGCCAACCACATCATTGGGTTGCAGTAAAGGAAATAAGAAATATGATGCACAATTGGCCACCTCCTCTTGTGTAGTGCCATGGCAAATTTTTAACTTTAACAATCACAAGTTGGAATGTTGAGAAATTGCCAAGCCCAACAATAATGGATGTGACCCAATTTTTATCAAAATTGAGCCTACTGATATTGGTTGGGGGCCTACCTCCAATGACAACATTGACCTACCACCTGATGCTAGGCTCATTCTCATTGTTGCTTAATGTTTTTGTATTCATGTCTGGATTGAGAAGCACGGTTATATATTTTTATTTCGTAGATTATTATTATTTATTTATTTCATGTATAGCCTTGGTGACAACTAATATGGCTTATGGGAATTTTGATAATTATTCAACCTATATAAAATTTTGCAAGTATGTGTGTTGCATTTATAACCTTAGTGTATAAAAAAATGAATATATCTTTTGTATATAATTTTTTAGGTATAAAATTTGTTTATTATCATGTTTCAAGTGAACACTTTATTCATCTTTAAAAGCAATGTCAAGTGAACACTTTATTCATCTTTAAAAGTAATGTTAGAAATCGAGTTGAAGAAAAAATATATAAAACTAGCACAACCACTTAAAACCGTGGTTGATGAACGCCGAAAGGCGATGCCAAAGCTTCCTCCGGCAACTGGAATCAAATGGAAAATGAAACGTGCCCACAGCCAGAAAATGAAAATGGAACACACAGATAGTTGAGGAAAGTCAGAAATGAAACACTCAGAAAATGAAATGCGCCTACAGCTGAGCAAATCCAAACGTGGTAATCCCAAAGGTTAATCATTTAAATGTGGCAATCATATAGTGCTACAATAATTTCTTAATATGATTAGGTAAATGTTAAAAAGTAAACAGGTTAACTGATGCATTCAAAAATACAAGGAAGTTATGAAGAGTAAATCACATTCATTGATTTGGGAGGACGACTTAGAATATGCCAGCATCTTCAATTATTAGCCATCAGATTAAAATTTTAGATTAAAAGGTGATTAATTGTGCCCATTGTCAATAGGTATACACCTTTCGGCGTAATAAATCAATCAATCAATTAGAGAAAAACCAACAAAGTGAGAACACAGATAAATTAATAATATATTAATTTTTTTATTATCAAAAAAGAAAACCAACAAAGTGATAACACACATAAATTAATAATGCATTAATATTTTTAATTAAATAAAAAAGACAAGATATGGAAAATAAAAAAGGAGAAGACAAGAAAACTTTAAACAACCAAAGTGAGCATAGCTTTAAAAAATTATAAGTGAGAAGGGAAAGATGAACGGAGAAAGAAAGAGAAAGGTCGAAAAATATATTACAAAATTCCAAAATATAATGAGATAAATATATATAAACAAATTAGTTACATAAAACAATCAAATTAGAAAAATATAAATAGAAAATAAATAAAAAATAAAAATAAAACAATTAAATTTTAAGAATGAAAACATATAAATAATTAGAGGGATAATCAATAAACACTCTGAATAAAAAGAAGAAAGAAAACAAAATGAGGGAAGAAAAGGAGTGTAAAAATTATAAGAAATGGAGGGATAATCAATAAACGCTTTGAATTAAAAGAAGAAAGAAAACAAAATGAGGGAAGGAAAGGAGTGTAAAAATGGTAAGAACTGGGTGTTAAACATACCAACTGAGACCATGGACTAGGGTTTCAGCTTCGAAACCAACGCGCCCAAACTTCTCTCTTGTTGTTGCGGCTATGGAGGCCGAGGGAGGGGGGCCTTCGCCCCCCTCCTACAGTTTCGTCACTGCCAAGGAGCACGACTCCAATCATTCCAAACGATCGACCTTTGAACTCTCGGATGGCATGCAACAGATCATTTGGGAGGAAGAAATGTCGAAGGACAAGCCTATGGAAATCGACCTAGAAGCCAATCACCCGAAAACTACTCGCACCTGGGAACTAGGCAAATGCATCCCACAAGCCCCAATCACTCCAAAATATATCATCATCTCTCCAAGAATCAAAAATCAGAAACAATACATGAGGGAATTTGCCCTGATAGGGAAATTCCTGGGGCTATGGCCCTCGAAAAAGGATCTTGTCAAATGGATTCAACATTGGTGGAAGCCCAAGGGCCACTATGACCTCCAACTTGGATCAAAGGGCTTCTTTACAATCATCTTGCACAACATAGAGGACAGAAACTGAATCTTTGAAGGAGGGTCGTACTTTTACAACTCAACAAGCCTTTTCCTCTGCTTCTGGGAAGAAAGATTCAGCCCAGAAAAAGAAGACTTCACCCATGCCCTGGTCTAGCTGAGACTATATTCGCTACCACAGGAATTTTGGCTGGAAGAGATTCTCGCAGAAATCGACAACACCATTGGCATCTACATCAAAGCCTTGGAGGTAACATGACAATGAAGGTACACTGCTTATGCCTGCATTTATGTCTATTTGAAAATCTCAAAACCTCTCACAGGAACCATTAACCTAGATTACCAAGATGATGAATGGTCCCTGTTATCGCACGGTTTGTAGGAAGGGTTTAGATGGCTTGAGTCAAGGCTTAAAACCGGCGTAACAGGAGCTTCCCCACCCACTGTCACCTCAATGGGGGGCTCTTTCTATTTAGGATGGCTAGTCCAAGGGAGACGTCCCTAAGCAATCTAGGTTAATGAAGGGCTAAGGGGTAATAGCAAGGATAAGAGTGTCCCTTCACAGATTACTGCCAATGATGAGATAGTCAAAGAGAAAGATCCACTGATGATGCACCTGTTTGCGAGACAAGACAGATAAACTAGAATGTGTGCTTGCAGTGGGTTAGTACTTCATAATATCAATGACTATCCTCTAATATATATGAGCAAATAATCAAATGCAATTATTGATGAAGTCAATGATTGCTAAACAAGGTCAAATGGTTTATATCACTTCTTCAATAAATGCATAAGGAGATAAAAGCATTCAATGTTAAATATCAATCCTTTATCTTATCACAATGCAAGTTTGCTCATAAATATAATGTAGCTGCGTCACTATATATTGTTGCTGCAATGATGATGACATCAGCCTAATTTCTAGGTCAAAATAGAGACAATTGAGTGGAACGTTTTAGCAAATCAGCTTACAGATGCAATTAATAACTCAATGTCTATCAAGATAGATGATAAATGTCACAACGTTGCAAGCATAAGCAAGAGATCAAAACTTATGTGACGTCACCTATATAAATC
>WSFP011548562.1:0-11400 GCA_009831015.1 Picea engelmannii | reverse complement strand
AGTAATGTTATTTTAATTATGTCGGCTTTAGGCCATTATTTGTAATTATACCTCCTAGTCTCCTATATATACCAAGGAGACATTTTCATTTTGAATCATCTTGAACTTGAACATTTAAGTGGGGTAAAAGGAGGTTGCCCCCTTGAAGAGGAGTATTATATGAAATTATCTCTTTTCAAGGCATTGAGTACTTTTCCTGAGGTTTTTATATGCTATATTGATGTTTGGTTCTTAACATTCATCAAGAGTCCAAGTAGGATTTTCTGGAGGCTTAGTTGGTGTAGAAGTTCCATTTTTGGGTGGCATGTTGGCCAAGTATCACTTTTGAACCTTGGTTTTGAGGTGGTTCTGCTAGACAATATTTCTTCTATTGTATCTCCCAAGTTTTGGCCCTTCTGGGTATGAAACATTATTTTATGTAGTTCTTTGATATTTCTTCTCTGCAATGCCACAGGTCTGATCAAAATTGGATGTGCCAAGTGGAATTTGTGGTAACTTCCCCACAACTTGTCGATTTTTGTCCTTTCCAGGAGAACTCACTTGTATAGCGTGCTTCGCACAAAATAATTGATATAAAATTCTAAAAATTGCACCTGAAATACTACATACTGTCCATGATCCAATGAAACTAGTCCCACTCAATTTGGATACTCTAGAACGAAGTTATGATTGTTTTACCTAGAACACCTTCTTGAGACTAGTCAATAGCACTAGTCAGATACCCTATATTACACAAGGTGTATATACAAATGTAAGATCACCCAGAAGATTAACTTTTTAGCACATATACCTTACTAATTTCTATAAATGGTATCCAGAGTGTAGGGTCTGAAATGCTACAGAAAAGTTTTTATAGCGAAAATTCCGCAATGAATCAGTTCAGGATGATTCCAGAACCCTATCTTATACAGGTTGTATCTCCGAAATTATAAGGCCTCAAGAGATGAATTTTGAACCCAATGTACTTTGATCCATCTACTAAATATCGTCCAAGCTGTTCCTTATGAAACATTGTAAAAAAAAAGATATAGCGACAATTCCAAGGTGTCTCAGATGTAGCAGCGAAACCCCAAGACCTTGAGCTCTGAAACCATATCTTAAGAACCAAATATCAATATAGAATAGAAAAACCTCAGAAAAAGTACTCAATGCCTTGAAAAAGAGATAATTTCAGATAATAAGCTTCTTTGAGGGGGAAACCTCCTTTTACCCCACTTAAATGTTCAAGTACAAGATGATTCAAAATGAAAATGTCTCCTTAGTATATATATGAGACTAGGAAGTATAATTTCAACTAATTGCCTAAAGCCGACATAAATAAAATAACATTACTAATATAATATGCCCCAATTAAGGGGTAATGAGCCAATATTAGGGCTTAACAGGAGATCAGTTCGAAAAAGAAGGATACCAGGAACATATATTCCATATGATTTCCATTCAAAATTTTCTTTGTCTATTACTGATGATGATCCTATAAATTTCAAGGAGGAAGTTAATTCATAGGGTGGAAAGATATGGAAAAAGGCCATGGATGAAGAAATGGCATCCTTGGATAATAATAAGTCTTGGGATCTATTGGAGTTGTCGAATGGAATAAATCCCATTGGCAGAAAATGGATATTTAAAAAGAAGTTGAATGCAGAAGACAAAGTGGAGAAATACAAAGATCGATTAGTAGAAAAGGGTTATTCCCAGGTTGAGGGAATTGATTTTGGTGATATTTTTTCTCATGTTGTCAAGTTAACTTCTATAATATTTATGCTATATGTTGCTACTACATTTGATTTTGAAGAAGAAAAAATGGATGTGAAGACAACATTCCTACATGGGGATCTGAAAGAATAAATATATATGAAGAAGTTAAAATTATTTATTGTGAAGGGAAACAAGGAGCTCGTATGAAGCTAAAAAATTCCCTGTATGGTTTAAAGAAATCACCAAGGATGTGGTATCAAAAAATTGATACTTATATGCTGAGACTTGGCTTTACAAGAAGGAATGAGGATCATTGTGTGTATTTTAAATTAATTGGTGATCATTTGATTTATTTGGTCTTGTATGTGGATTCCATGTTGTTGATAGCAAACAACAAGGATATTATCTAGGATGTTAAAACTCAGTTTTCCTCTAAATTTGAGATGAAGGATCTCGGTTCTTCAAATTTAATTTTGGGAATGGAAATTAAAAGAGATAAAAAAAAGAGGAAAATCTAGTTAGACAATAGAAAATATGTCGAGACAACATTGTAGAGGTTTAATATGTAGGAATGTAAACCAGTCAAGGTCCCTATTCCTGTTGGTGTAAAATTCTTTGCAGATCAGCATCCCAAGACACGGGAAGAGAAGGGGGACATGTCTTGTGTTCCATATGCGAGTGCAGTGGGAAGTTTGAGTTATGAAATGGTCTGTAATAGACTGGAAATTGAAAATGCAGTGGGAGTTTTGAGAAAGTATATGTCAAAACCAGGGAAGGAGCATTGGACAACAATAAAAAGAGTTTTCAGGTATTTGTGTGGTACTGCTAGCTATGAATTGCACTACCAAGGAAGACTAGTATTGGACAGAGTGTTTGAAATACATAGTTTTTTGGATGCAAACTGGACTGGAGATCTGGATCATAGGGGATCTACAAGTGGGTATGTATTTAACCTGTTTGAAGGAGTAATCAGTTGGATGAGAAAAATACCAGATGTAGTGGCACTTTCAACAAAAAAAATTGAATACATGGCAGTCACTCATGAAAGTAAGGAAGCAATATGGTTAACAATATCATGTTCATGTATTGGGTTGGTACAAAAATATGTGAGGATAGATTGTGATATCCATAGTGCAATTTTTCTTGCGAAGAACCCAAATTATCATTCAAATACAAAAAATATTTATATTCAATATCACTTTGTGAGAGACATGGTTGAAGAAAATAAAGTGTTGTTGATGAAGGAGGAAACTTTGAATAATGTTGTAGATTCATTAACAAAATATGTGAGTAGTGAAAATTTATCTTGGTGTAGAGGATTCATGGGCATTGTTTCCCTAGATTTTTGACTATGTAACCTTGTAACCCCCTATATGAAAAGAAAACAACAAGTGGGAGAATGTTGGGTATTTTTTATATTTTTTGCACGACTAGCTCTAGTTTCCGCTATGTTGTACCAAGAATGTAGGGGGGTTTGAGGGGGGTTGATAGACCCCTTGTGTAGGGGTTTGGGGGCATCGCCCTTGAGAATTATTTTTTTCCTCGAGAAAGATGTTGCATTTTTGCCTAATGTTTTGTGTCACCTCGATTTTTGTGTCCATTGTTGGGTGGTTTTTCGGCACATGGTCTTTTACGATGGTTTTCTATTTCTGATTAAGGAATTAGGTTTGTTGTCTAATCCAGGTCATTGGTTTAGGTTTTTTTATGTCGTTGGTTCCTATATGTATATTGTATTGTAAACAATGTATCACTATGAATGAATATAGAATATGATGGTTTTCCCAGTTTGGGTTTCTAGGGGAAAAATCTATGTGTAATATGTGTATTTTCCATTGTATCTTTTTTGTTCTTTTATTGAAAATATATTTGTAGTAAAATATTATACACGGTTAAAATATACATACAGACAACCATGTTAGACGTCGTTGAGTTGGGATCGGCTTGAGGATAGGGTCCTCATAGGACCAAAAGTGATTCAAAAAATGGAAGAATAGATGCAATCGATCAGACAAAGGATTAAATAAGTGCATGATCAACATAAGAGTTATGTTGATGTACATCACGTTGGCCCTAGTTATGAGGTTGGTGATAGAGTTTTCTTGTGGGTAAAACTGCACAAGAGTTCGATAAATTTTTTGAAGGGTGCTAAACTCTCTCCTAGGTATGTGGGACCTTTCGAGGTTGTGGAAAGGAAAGGACATGTGGATTATTGAATAGCCTTGTCTAATTCTTTGAGGCGTATGTATGATGTATTTCATGTATCTGTTTTACGACATTATATTAGTGATCTCTCACATGTTATTGACATGAGTTCTTTGAAGGTTTTAGACAAGGGTTCTCTCATGGTGTAGTCAATCCTCATTTTAGAACATCGCATTCGACAGTTGCGGCATCAAATATATGATCAGATCAAGGTCCAATGTGACAACTATAGTCTACACTTGGCTACCTGGGAGGACGCATATGACATGCATCAACAATTTCCTTAATTTTTTTGATATATTAGACATTTATATCTATGTGAGATACATTTATTGACTTGCATTTATATACTGTACAAACTTAGGGACTAATTTTAAAATAAGAGGGGGTGTATGTAACATCCCATTCTACTGAGCACACTTTTATTGACTTATTCTTTGAGGACACTTGTGTGCAAGTGATCTGGTTATGGTACATTATGATTTCGTTTCAATTATGGGTTTGTAATGACCCCTTCATTACGACATCAATTTAAGTGAGTACAATAGTGGTATTTTTTTTTTTTTAAATCAACAATTAGACAAGTGATATGTGACAATCACATACATCAATACTTACAGATTCTATTATCATCTACATCATTACACAATAAGAACCAAATACAACATCATGATATTAATAGATCTATTATATCACATCACAATAAAAAATATGTCTATCCACCCAACCTACCCTACAAGGTTAGGACCTCCAAGACACATAATCAATGCTCAAGTATTGGATTCATCTAATTTATTTTGACCCTTTAAGGTCTCAGGACTGACGATTGTTCTGAAGAACATGGAGATATGTATTCCCGTAACGAAATAAATTCTAGACTCAAGACTACAGTAACAATAATATTCTTTATCATAATGCAAAGTAAACATTCAAATACTCGTTATACTAGACAAAAGTTTCGCAATTCATCAATACTAAATCACATCATAAGAATTACTCAATGCTTGGTTTCAAACCAACTACAATTTAATGTTATTATCATAATACATCGTGATATGATCCAACCCCCAAGGTATTGTGAAAAATGGAATAATCATTTATAAACAATAGTAAAAATTCTTATTTTTATACTAATAAAGTTACTCATATAACTTCAAGATGTAATTTATACATTTTACCTCAGTAATTTACACATTCAATTCATCAAGAATCAATTTAAACTATTCTACTAAAATCTAAGGACTTTTCCTAGAAATGTAATAAGGTACTAGGTATAAGGAAATTTTACTTTCCTTAGTAAAAATCTTTATATTGAGTAATGGTTCTCATTGCATAAAGAACCACAATGATAAACAAAATTGGAACAAAAATTTACCTATTTAAATTTTTACAGCATATCATGAGTTTGATGTAATTAAAAGACTTTTCTCAAAATTTTATAATACCATACCCACATTGTTATTTTAATAGATATTCCATTTTAATTCTTTAATATGTGACATTATCAAAATATTCTTAAATCCAATTCTATGTACTCCATGTATTATCAAGTAAAAATTAAATATATTCAAAAATAACCACATATTCTATGACTTATCTTGCCACCTTATTTTAATATATATTTGTTGGATTACTGAGGGGGGGTTGAATCGGTAATAGAGAAATTTGATCATTTTTCACCATAAAATGCAAGTCTTGTATTAATGTAGAATTATAATCCAATAGTTGCAGAGTAAATAAACAATGAACAAATGAGAAATCACACACATACACAGTACACCAGTGTTTTATGTGGAAACCCAAAGCGAGAGAAAACCACATAATGTTTTTTCTTATATGTATTTAAGAATTACATTCATTGGAAGCACCGACTTCCTTTTTTTCTAGCTACAACTGGAAGGAGGCTCCAACCCCCTAGTTTATCAAGCTACAACCTGAATGAATATACAACTCCCCAATTCTCTCACTACAACCAGAAGGAGGCTACAACCCCCTCGTTTCTTAGGCTACAACCTGAGGGAAACTCCAACTCCCCAATTCTCTGGATACAACCAGAAGGAGGATACAACCCCCTATGTTCTCCAGATACAACTGGAAGGTGGCTACAACCACCTATCCTTGCCCCATCCAACCACCCTGATGTATAAGTAGAATGATGGAACCACTGTTACACTATCAATGTAAGATATATTGTTGTAAACCTATACCAATCAACTTGCACCAAACAACCTATTCCAATAACCTGAACCATGAATCAACCATGAATCAACTTGTAACTCAACGTGTAATCAACCTGTACCATAAACAAGTGCATCAACCATGCACCAACCTGTACCAAAAAAATTGTAATCAACCTGTACCATAAACAAGTGCATCAACCATGCACCAACCTATACCTCAACCTGTACCATGAACAAGTGCATCAATCATGTACCAAACCTGTATGAATAACATGTCACAACAACTTGTCCAAACAACCTATCACAACATCCTATCTCATCAATATTATCAACCAAATCAAATCTACTCACTAATATCAATCACCAAGAGAAATCTTAAATATGTGCATCAACCAAGCATAACACAACAACTCATAATCATCACCAAGATCAATATGTGCTTCTAATAATATACCAATGCAAGTATGCTACATCATCCATAAACCATGTGTCAACAATACTACTAACAAGTGCCTCCAACCATGTACCAAGTATGTAACAATCATGTATCAACTACTAATCAACTATGACTCATCAATATGTACCAACATCATCAACTGTACACCTCATGTATGTGCCAACTCATCAACTACTTGTCTCAAGCATGTACCCAACATGTACCTCAACCAAAATTATTCATCAATTTCATCATCAAAATCTGATTTGTAACTCTGTAATAGACCTGGTGTATATGATCACATACCTACAAACCTTCCTTAACTTTAACGACAAGAGACTATCATTTTTATCAAAATTTACTTAAGTCTCACATGACTAGTTTTGGATTAGTCAATAACCCTAACTTGAAATAATCATAACTATGTACGTGTAATGAATAAAGATACGAAAATAGTACACAATGTTCTTCAGTGTGTTTTATTCAATTCTTCTAGGTTTCACTACTTGGAACCTCTTAGAAAATGAGTTATAACAAAAATTGCATACCTTGTTGAATTCTGGCTTATTCTAGAGAGCGAACTTGTAGAGAATTCCCCACATATAATATTTGTTGTATGGATCTAAAAATTGTACACAAAATACCAAATACTTTACTATAACCAACACATTTTGTATTACTGAATTTGGATATGTTATGGATAAGTTATGACATTTTTACCCTAAACACATGTTTTAGACTAGTTTCAGGACTAGCCACAAATCCTATATTCCAGAGAGTGTAACTCCAAAAATACAATGACCCACAAGATGAAATTTGTACCACAACTACATGGATATGTTACCTCAATGGCCTACGAATTGCATGGTCTAAATTATTCTAGAAAAATAGTTATGGAAAAAATGGTGAGATGACCTGTAAATAACATACCTTAGAAAGCATCATCAAAAGAATTTATCCTCCCTTGAATTTCGGCCTTCTTTACTTCATCTTCCCTCTAAAATTCGACTTAGATATCCTTTATTTACCTCAGTCACCTGTAGATATTCAATATCCTCAAGTGTGTTTAAAATGAGAGAACATTTCCTCTTATTTATACTTTCATGTAGCTTCCTCAAGGGGTTACCTTTTAACCATATTAACTTGCTTTCCTTATTTTATGGCTAACCCACTTCTAACCACTTGTCCACTTAGTAATTTATCGATTAAATTTATTATTTCAATAATTTATTTTGTATTCACTTTTAAATATAGTACACTCAATGCTTCACTTTATTATTTACCTAATATCTTAAACCACTTTGACCTTTTGGGGCTTCTAGATGACTCATGAGGGTTCTCCAACTTCACATGGCCATAACTCTCTAACCATGAAGATTTATGTGACGTTATACATACCACCGGAAATGGAATGACATGTACTATTCATATATAAAATTATTACCTATAAATATATCAAAATTCATACAATTATCCATCAAATAAACTTGGGTCCATTACCCAAACCTGAGTTCTCCAACTTCACATGGCCATAACTCTCTAACCGTGAAGAGTTATGTGGTGTTCCACATACCATCGGAAATGGAATTAAATGTACTACCCATCTAGAATAGTATTACCTTCAAATATATTAAAACTCATACCATTATACATCAAACAAACTTGGTTCCATTGCCCAAACCTTTTTTCTACTGGAATCACTAATGGATATCAATATCAATATCTAATATAACTCTCCAATGGTTGACATTAATGACAAACAAAAATCCATGCCAATTGTCCATCAACCTAAGCCAACTTTCTGACAATGTTCCCCTTTGGTATTGATGGAAACACCAACATTGATGGCAACACTTATTCATGATAACATTCATGCTTATACTCCTCATCAATGTTTATATCTATCCCCCTTTGACATCAATGGAAAAGGGTATCTCCCTTTGGGGCTTCTCCCTTTGACTGAACTCTCCTTGAGATTCTCTCTCTATCTGCAGGCCTTTATGCTCTCTCTCCAAGTATTTCTATCATGCATCTGATAAATCTCTCTCCCTTTGTCATCAATGGAAAATGTATCTTTCCAAAAGGGGTTGCTCCACCAAACTGAATTTTCCTTGGGGATACTCCCCCTGACTGAAATCTTCCTAAAACTGATCTCACAATCTCAAATTTCCTCTTTATGGTGCTTCCTCATGTAAATATAAGACATATAAGATAAGCATTCGAAAGAATTCAGTTTGGAGTAGAAATTACTCTAAGTCTCTAGCAAAAATACTCAAAGGATTCCCTCGGAAGCGGTTTTGGAAAGATGTCTTCCACTTGTTCTTTTGTGCCCACATACTCAACTCTGATGTTATTCTCTGCAACGTGTTCTCGTAGAAAGTGATACTTTATTGGAATGTGCTTCTTATTGGAGTGCATCACCGAGTTCTTTGAGATACTAATGGTGCTTATATTATAAAAATAGATTAGAATGGGCTCATCATACTTAACCTATATATTTATGTAGAACGTTGCTCCACTAGTGCTTCGTTGGTCATCAATGCAACTTTTCCAATATTCATATGTGTAGAGAATAAGTGATAGATCCTTTCCTTTTGGATACCATAATCCAAAATCTTATGATCCTTTGAGATATCTAAAAATCATCTTTACTTCAAAGACATGTTATTCCTTTGGTGTTGGTTGAAATTGTGCCACATGTCCAACTTCCTACATTACATCTGGTCTAGATGTTGTCACATAGAGTAAGCTACCAATCATTGACCTGTATTTCCTCTGGTCTATAGACTTTGAATCATCATGTTTTCTCAATTTCAAATTGGTTTGCATAGGAGTGGTAACTGGTTTGCAATCTCCCATTCTAAATCTCTTTAGCATTTCTATGATATACTTAGTTTGAGAAATAAAAATTCCTTGGTTTCTTTGACATATCTAAAGACCCAGAAAGAAGGATAGTTCTCCAAGCAATGACATTTCAAATTCATTCTACATATCATTTATAAATTTATGGCTTAACCTGTCATTAGTACTTCCAAAAACAATATCATAAATTTCAATTAATAAAATACTACCTTGAGTTACCTTAATGTAGAGGTTGTTGTCTTCACGTCCTTTCCATAGTTCGTATGGAGTTTTATCATTGTTGCTTCTGAGAATTGATATGTTTTGAATGTAAATTGTTGTATGCACTACATGTGTCTAAAAAATACCTGTCAATTTGGAATCCATTAGCATTGTTCGAGACATTTCCTGTGTAATTATCATGCATTATGATAATGTTCCTTTGTCTTTGAACCACTCTCTGAACCAATCTATGAATCCATGCTCTCTTCCACTATCATATATCTTTCCAAACTTGCTAAGTATCCTTATGAATCCATCTATGTCTATACTGTCCTAGACTCTACTTGTGCAACTTTCCATAATCCTGACCCATTTATCACTATACTATCATGAAGTCTTGATTAATATATCAAATTGTAATTATGCTAACTAACTTCTCTAGATTTGTCTTCTCAAACTATGCAAGCTTCTCGAATGATGGTTTATTCGTATGTCACAGCTATTGCATAAACTCCCCCTATCTAATATTCATATTACATGGGAGTCCCTAAGCCAGATGGCGCAGAACAATTTCTGCTCTAATGTGTATTCATCATCATATTCATTGGCAGATTCATCATCATCTTCATTGGTAGTTTCATCATCTCTCTGAGCTCTGACTTCTCTATTTTTGTTTGTGGATTCATATTTCACTACAATGCCTAAAAGTGCAATCTCTTGAACCTGTTCCTTATTTACATGTCCTTATTTTCTTTCATTTATTTTACAAACCTTTATGTATCTGACATTTTTCTTTTTCTGTGTAGAAGTTTCTTCATCTTGTCACTACTACATATTGTAAAAATTCCGACGTTTTATTTGCGGCGTTATGGACAAAATTGTCCATATTGTCGCAAAATAGAGGAAATTTATAAAAAAAAAATTCATGTTGCCCGATAACGTCGCTCTTGCGACGTTAACGTCGGTCTTGCCACGTTAACGTCGCTAATGCCACGTTTTCCATTGGAACGTCGCTCTTGCCACGTTTTCCACTGGAACGTCGCTCTTGCGACGTTAACGTCGCTCTTGCCATGTTTGTGAAGATGTATGTCGCAATTGCCACGTTAACGTCGCTCTTGCCACGTTTTCCACTAGAACGTCGCTCTTGCCACGTTTTCCACTAGAACGTCTCTCTTGCCACGTTTGTGAAGATGTATGTCGTAATTGTGACGTTAACATCTCTCTTGCCACGTTAACGTCGCTCTTGCCACGTTTTCCACTAGAACGTCGCTCTTGCCACGTTTGTGAAGATGTATGTCGCAATTGCCACGTTAATGTCGGTCTTGCCACATTAACGTCGCTCTTTCCACGTTTGTGAAAATGTATGTCGCAATTGCGACGTTTTTGAAACTAGGTTTTCCATTTTGAATCACACCTCTCCAATTGAGAGGTTTTGGTCCCCAAAAACTTATTGACAAGGAAGATGAGGGAACAATCTAATTTTTGTCCCTCTCATACCATTTTCCTTTTTTGGCCATTGTCCTTTAAGTCTAATTTATGATAGTTTGTGTTGACCTCTATGAGTAATCTAGACCTTCTTCTATAGTAATAATCCTAATCTAGCTCCTCAAGTGCATTTGATTTGAAATATTCAATTGACAATAGTTATTGATATTAATCTTCCTCATTCAACATGGACGTCTTGAACATGGTCTTGAACAAGTCAAGTTCTCCACATTCACCACCTAAAACATTATTATATACAGAAGTAGACTCAACCTAAAAGCATTATTGTTGTCTTGCTCAATGATTTTAAATGGTCCATACCTCAATGGTTTCAAT
>WSFP011548553.1:0-11400 GCA_009831015.1 Picea engelmannii | reverse complement strand
CAAAAGAGAGATGATGCAAATACCAATCCCCAGAGAAGTATTATGACATCCTAATGCAAGAAGGCAAGGCTAGTACATCTGAATATAATGTTTTGGTCCATCATGACCTTCCTTCCACTGGAAGAAATCAATTGCTCGAGGACGCTCCACTAATGCCTTTTTGGATAATATATTAGCCTCCTGATTTTCTTCCCTGTAAACATGTGTAAAAGTGATGACTGGAAACTAATTGATGAGTTCCTTAACTCTGTCTTTCTAGCAGTCAATGGAAGTAACCTGCAAAGAGCCACTATCATTTAGCCAATCAATTATTATTTTGGAATCTCCCATGATGTGGATATCAGAAATAACAAGTCTTTGAGCCAAGCTAAGAATAGCCCAGGAACCCAAGAGCTCAGCTCTTGTGTTTGTGCCCCCAGCACAGTTTAGAAGGAACTTATAAACAATATGATCATTTAGTTTGATAACCCCCCCGGCCCCACTTTGTTCTTCGTTTCTCTGTGATGCTCCATCAAACCAACCTAAGATCCTATTAGATGGTAAGCTATGGGCCATGCATTTATTATAAATCTAACTTTCCTGGGGGGAAAGATGAATCATAGCAGTCGGTGTTTGATATCATACTTTTTCCATAGATGGAGCTTTTGATTCAAAGATCGCCAGATTTCTTTCAAGCCAAATGTACCAAGATATAAGTACAGGTAAAGTAGGATAGTTGGATTGCCTTCTAAACCAATGGTCAAAACATTCTAAGATAGAAGCTCTCGTCCACCCCCCACCCAATTTAAAGAAAACTAGGATTTTATGCTAGGCTGAACAAGTGAAAGGGCATTGAGCAAAAAGATGAAAAATTGTTTCTCCATTACCTCTGCAAAACTGACAAAGTCCCGAACCTTGCCACCCGCGCTTGTTGGGATTATTCCAGGTGAGAAGCTTGTCTTCAATAAGGAGCCAAGAGAAAAGTTTAATCTTCTGTGGACAATCCCATTGCCAAATTTTCCTTCACCATCCCCCAATGTTTTTGTGCCATAATTTTGTTGCCAGGGCATTATAAACATTCTTTGTAGTTAAGATACTTGTACAATCTCCTCCTGTCCACTTTAGTTCATCTGATGCTTCGGTCAGTGCAATGCCTGCATCTATCAAACGCTTTCTATAAGTCTCCCATTCATCCGCCATAACCCCCTCCAATCCCAATTCTACACAGGAGAGCCACTTAGTATAACAAGTACCCACAGTCGTAGCACTTCTAGCCTGAGAGAGATAGTAAACATGGTGGTCGTTTAAGTGTTTTATCAGTTCAGCTGACAAAAAGGATCCTCAATCCATACCCAGAATCATGTCCTTGCCAGTAATGATAGAAAATCTTGAACCTGGTTTCCAAGCCAACCAGTGCACTAGAAGAGGTAAAGCAGTGATTATATTCTTCCATGTTTGTGAACCATTGAGAGCCAACGGTTCCACTAAGCGCAACCACAAACTCACCAAAAGGTGAGGATAGTACTTATCTTTTAATACTCGTTGCCAGATCCCCTGAGACAACAAACCACGCCACAGGGATTTTGCTGCTAAGGCTCTCGAGAAGCAGTAGATATTCCTAATCCCCCAACCACCATACTTTTTTGGCCGAGCAAGAACTTCCCAATTGCATAAGTGAAAGTTGGAGGAATTTTTTGAACTTGACCACAGGTAGGAAAAAGTCATCTTACGAATCCTTTTCAAGACAGTAGCAGGAATATGAGCTAGAGACAACCAATAAATCGGTTGGCTTTCAAGTGCAGCTTTTATCAAAACAAATATGCCACCCAAAGATAAGAACCGGTTACACCAATCGCAAATTATGTGTTCAAATTTCATCAACAACCACTGCCAATCAATTGCCTTATAAACTGTCTAACTTTAAAAAATATCCCAAATATTTAAAACCCTTAGTCGGACAAGTATTGCCAAAATGAAATAAAACGTTCAATTGATCTAGAAAGGCCTGTTGAATAACAAAATGATGGAAAGTGGATTTTTGTGCGTTGATCTCCAAACCACTGGCACCACAGAAAGCCGATAATAGAGTATGAATCTCCCACCACTCATTAATATCTGTTTTGGACCTAATAATCACATCATCCACAAATAGGGGATGGATGATTCTGATAAGTCGAGAGACTTTAATTCCAGACAACTTCCCTTCCAAATGGCTCTTTTTTAATGCTAGACTCAACCCTTCCATCACAAGAATAAAAAGAAGTGGAGATAGAGGACACCCCTGGCAAAGTCCTCTCCCACTGATAAAGAACTCGGAGGCTTCTCCATTGATCATAATAGAAAAATTTGTTGAAGATACACAACCGATGATCTAATTGAACATTAGATACCCAAAACCACATTGTAATAACAACAATCTCAAATAATCCCAAATCGTGCAGTCGTATGCCTTTTTTAGATCCAGTTTCAATAAGACCGTCTGGAGTTTCTTTGTTTTAATGCTCTGGAGACACTCATGTGCGGTTCCAATTGCATCCAGAATATGGCGTCCCTTGAGGAAGCTCAATTGTTCCTCAGACAGAGCCTTCGAGAGGAAAGGTCTGATACAACGTGCGATGATCTTAGTAACAATACTATAACATAGATTACATAAGGCAATAGGTCGAAAATCAGATAAGGATGAAGGTCGATATGCTTTTGGTATTAAGGCAAGGAAGGTAGAATTGAGCGGCCTAATGACTTTACCATGCACCCTAGTTTCCTCAATGATCGTTGGTAATTCAGGGCCAACCAGATCAAAGAAGAAAAGGAAAAATTCAACTGTCCACCCACCAAGGTCGGGACTCTTGTCTTTTGCAAATCCTTTTAAAACCTCCAAAATCTCCTCCATAGTAACAACCCGCTCTAAAGATGCTACTTCATCCTCCTGTACAATCCTTGGATACAAACTGATAGCCGACAACTAATCCTCTATAACCTTCTTCCCTTGATCTTTAAAAAAAGTATGGAAATAGGAGACAACTTATTTTTTAATGGCTTCATGACCAATGTGAAAATTATCATTCTCATCCTTTATTTCCCACAAAAAATTCTTATTTCTCCTATAACTTGCAAAGTCATGGAAAAACTTTGTGTTTCTGTCACCGCTCTTTATCCAGATTGCCCTACTTTTCTGCCTCCATCTCTCTTCTTCCTCCAATAAAAGCTTGTTGCGATCCGCTTCCAGCTGTCTTCCATATTGCTCTAAAACATCATTTGTAATACCATTGTATTTTTGTTTGTAAAAAAAATCCAGCTCTAATTCCAACTTAGTTAAACTTTCCTATTCCCTTTTTAACTTTTCCTTTGTCCAAGATTTTACCCTGTATTTAAGAAGTGAAAGTTTTTCAACTAATCTTCTCTGAGATCCTACAATTAAATCAAATCTTTGATCCAGCCAGAACTTTCTAGTTAACTCAGCAAAGGTACCATCACTTAACCATACAGGATTGAATTTAAATGGGTGCTTTGTCTTCAGAATACCAATGTCAAGTTGCAGCAAAATAGGAGAATGATCAGATACAAAAGTAGGTTCCACCCAGGATCTATATTGTATCTCAGGCCTAATCAAATCTTCATTCAGAAAAAACTATCGAGCCTTTTAGAGATACTAGATTCCCCCTCCCTTTCGTTGCGCCACGTCGGGACCAACTCTATCGGTGCCACATCCACCAGCGGTGTATACTCAAAAAGGTCTTTAAAAAAAGGAGCTAAAGGATCCAAAGTAGCCGCAGAACCCCAAATTTCATCAATATTTAGGGTAAAGTTTAAATCTCTCGCCAATATTTAAGTCTTTTGTAGCTAAAAGCCATCTGTCAACAAGTTTTCTCCAGAAGGATTTGCGATCCTTGCAAGGACCATACACATTAAGAAGAGACAAGCTCCTCTTATCAGCAACACTGGAACCTGTCAAGAGAATGCCAACGCAGGTGAGAACCGGAGAGAAAACAAAACAGTGAGGGTCCCAAGCTGCCAACAAGCCCCCGTAAGTTCCAACTGAGCTAATGGCACACAAAATCCAGTCTGGTTTTAGAGCAAACATAAAGTCTCGAGCCCTCATGTCAAAAGAAAGAGTCTCTTGTAAAAATACAATATCAGGCGTAGTCTTTTTAAGTAGTCTCTACATAGAGGCCATTTTAAGGGGCCCTCCTACCCCTCTTATGTTCAAGGATAGAATGATCAAGACTTGGCCCTTGCGAGGGCTTTGATGCCTCTAAGAACCCCATGGTCGATAGTAGAGAGAGATGAAGAAGAAGATGGCGTTGAATCTGTCCTCGCTCGTTTACGAGCACTCCTGGTCTTGACAGGGTATAGTTCGAGCCCCAAACCCCTAGACCATGCTAGATTTTTGTCGATTGTTGCCCCCGCAGCGTCAAGGTCAGGTACCAAAGAGGTAGGTTCCCCATAAACCACTTTTTTCTTCCTTAAAAAAGTCGGGATGGGAACCAGGCTAGTAACCTCCCTAAAGTTCGAAACTAATTCAGATAGCATTATGTCCAAGGAGTGGGTACTAACTTCGGATTCTCCATAAACCGGGATAAGGGGTGTGTATTCCAACTGTCTGGACTTGACTTGAACAATAGTGGGAAGATATGGAGAAATAGTAGGGGCAGGTTGCGTCCAACCCTCTTCAATAAGAGTCGGTGAGTCTTCCAACTGTCTGGAGTCAACCTGAACAATAGTGGGAAGAGATGGAGAGGTAGTAGGGGCAGGTTGATTTCGTCCCTCCTCATAAAGAGCCAAGGGTGACAAGGTTGAATATGAGGGGTTAATGCGACCCTCCATCTCAGAAACCCGAGCCTCAGGACTGTGCAAAACTTCATTTACAGTAGAAACCTCAGAAAAAATAGAATCTAGAAGGTTCCTTTCCCATGCAGACAGAGAACAATACAAGGAAGGGACATAGTGTCGTAACTTACCCACAAAGGTTGTATCCATGGTTGTAGGTTCGTCCAGCTCCCCCGAACCTTGAAAGAAGCTCTGTTCCAGAGTATCTATCTTCATTGGGTAACCATTAGTGACACTATCCTTCGAGGATGACTCAGCAATGTGTACACCAAATGGAATTCGACGTTCTTTTTTGAGGTGGCACGTTTTTATGCACCGAGTGCAATGGAAGGGTACCCCAAGATAATCAAGCCTCTGTGATATAATCATTCTGTGCCACTCTATAATCGAGATTATCCAACAGACCCCCGTGTACATCAACTTCTACAAGAATCTTGGTCATGCGACAATCATTTGAGAGAAGTGCCTCCTCATCCAGCTTAATGAAGTGCCCCAATGAATTTCCAATAGCCTCCAGGGCCTTGTTGTTCCATAGTTGTAATGGCAGCCCCGACAATAAAACCCAAAGATGCCTAAAACTGAAGTATTCATGTTTTAGGTCAAAAATTAACCTCCAACGCTTTAACATCAGGCTCCCTCCTTCGAACACCCAAAAATTCTCAAGAATCCTTGATGAGTCTTCTAGAGAAGTAAAAACAAAACCAAACCAGCCCCTCGGTAAATGAAGGAGCACCGATGAGTAACCCATAATGGGTTCCCAGGTGTCCTTCATCCACTCCATAACAATTTTTTTACAGGATATACAGTAAGAAAGTCTACCTACCAAGGCGCATAAGGCTAGAGAGCAAGACTCTGCAAGCTCGATATCCATCCCCAAGACCATCATACGCTTTGATTTTTTTGGCTTCCACGCCCTAGAAGGTTGTTTTTTAACATGTTCCTTTCCCACAACGCCACTACTAGGAACTTCCGAACCAAAGTTATACTGAAATCTATTCTTTTCCACAAACCCCAGGGATAAGTTTGTTAAAGTATCGACCATGTTAAGCTTGTTAACTAAGCAAGATCCATTCTCAACCCTCGAAAAGAAAACGAAAATCCGTTGCGATTCCTTGTGAGCCCGAGCGCAGGATGAACCAAGAAGTGTAGGAAACTTAGGAAGAGTGAAGGTAGGAGGATTAGACGTCCATTGAAAGGTTGATGGAGGATTTGATAGAGCATTAAACAAGGAGTTATTGACATGTTTATGGCATAAGGCGTCAACCGTAGATAAGAAGCTCAGATGATCCCAAGGATCTCCTACTTCGTCTCCTGAGGGATGGTTGACCTCAACCTCCATAACTAACTATACTATCAACAATAAAGGCCCCACAAAGAATCAATAGTAACCATTGATCAATATTGATGTGGCACTCCGAGAAGGCAAAAATCAGAGAAAGACAGAGGAGAAGCTTCAACAAGACATCTCCTAACAAGTGCCATAAAAATTCACTCTAAGCCTGTCAGTGCAGAAAGCACTAGGAAACATCGGACGTCTAAGGAAGAAAAGATTTAGCAGAAAAAAAAACCTCTAAAATAACAAAAATGGATGCAAAAGACCCGCCACCAATCCAGTGACCAAGCCCTTCTAAGCCAAACCTGCGCCATAACCATGGATGTTGCTCCTCCTGAGTTTCCCGCCTACCGAGAATTTGAAAAATAGTTCCGCAATTGTGACATTAGTGTTTATCTTTTATTATATTTGACCCTACTCATATAGCCACTACTTTGACATTTAGCATGCCATTGATCCAACACTAACATCCAATCTAGATGGCATCCTTTTAATAGATAAATCATCACAATAATCAACATGCCATCTCACTTGAATAACAACTCAATGTTCGAGGTCATTATCATGTTATAATGTAAAGCGTTGATATGCTCAACCATAAGGGTGATCAAGCTTGACTAGGTTCATTTACAACTTGACCAACCCAATTCCAGGACAAGATGATGATGATCTTCGATCAATGTACATGAGGTTGGTTGTTAGGAATTTCCATTGTTGATCCTTTGATCCATCACTTTTTGTATAAATGTGTAACAACAACGTTTGTAAATAATTACGCAACCACATCAAAACACAATCAAGTAAACCTCAAGTTATGGAGTGGCATAACATTTAATGAGTCCTAGTCGCACAAATTTGTGTATCTGTTAAGCTCTCATTTTCTCTCAAATATTAGATTTTAATATTGCAAGGCCAAACTTCCATAATCGTTCTTTCACAAGAATAGAGCACAACCTTCTCACAACACTTCGATTATTTCCAATTTTGTAGCTCATTTCCATGTTAACAATGATATCTACATTTGAACAATCGAGGTGTTTTGGTTCACATTCTTTGGTTTGATCATCTCTCTAATTACTTGTTCAATTTATATACACACAAATCAATTACACATATGTCTTGAGTGTATTAACATTTACACTTAAATCTTAAATTGCTATTATACATTATTTTAATGTTCTTATTAGTATTTACTGGATTTTGTACACATTTATTCTTTACATTCCGTGCATGCATTTTCCAAGTTCTCGTCACACTTCTTTACTCATTTTCCACATAAAATTTTGGGGGATTACTTTAGGTAATACAGTTTAGTAAATCCAACTACAATGGGCATCATCCTTAGTCGAGGTCTGCATCTACATAGATCCTTGGATAAGATTGGAACCATGAACAAGAGGACCAAAGTTCCCCCAAAACATTTGTAAACCAAAGCACAAGATCTACTTTTTTACTCCTCACTTAGACACTCATTCTTAACTAGTTTATGCACTTCTTAAATAGTTTTCCAATCATATTCTCCCATCTTGCCCTACCTAGTTCATTGGTTTAACGCAAACCAAGCTATGTAATTAAGACAATCTCGCTATGGGTTAAAGAATAACATACATGCATGCAAGTGTCTAAGTCCATCATATTCTCCCATCTTGTCCTACCTAGTTCATTGGTTTAACACAAACCAAGCTATGTAATTCAACCAATCTCCTTATGAATTAAATAATAACATGCATGCAAGTGTCTAAGCCCATCCCAATCCAATGAAAAAACTACAACAACTTTCAAAAATTGGTGTATGAGACGCCCTTTTTTGTGGGACAAGGGACCCCTTGTGTGCAATGATTTGACTGTTAAAGTATACAGAGGTATACATACCCTACCCCCCTGTAACACCCATGTTTCCCCCAACTTGTAATTAATCATTAATTGTGATTACCGTGCTATGGCATGTGAACAATGTAAATGTATTATTGTTTGAATTGCCAATAACGTGTTGTGGGGGTGAAGCCTTGAAGTACTGGCCAAGATATCACCAGAGGAAATAATGGGAAAACTATAAGAGAGGGTTTCATATGTCAAATGACCCCAAATTTCCCCTTGTTGGGAATAATGAACCCCCTCTGGATCCCAAGGAGAGGAATCAATTAATGAAGGAAGGACTGGTGGTTAAATAGTCAACCACCCCCATCATTGAAAGTATGGTCTAGCTGAGGAGACAGGAGGCATGTCAGCCCGAAGTACCACAGAGTCCTCCAGACCCAGGCTGACCTGAGTTTCCTTCTGACAGAAGGAACAGGATAGGTGGAGAACCATCATGGGAGAGAGTGTGCATGAGGCTTTGCAGAGAGTGGGAGAGACACCAAAGAAGAGCGCATGCGCAGAGGGGAACATGTGACCCAGATATGCAGAATAAAAGAGGAGGACTGTGAGCTTAATGTCGAGGAAGCATCTGATAAACCTCGCAGGGTTGTTTTGATAGAAGAGAGTCTATGAGAAATGGAATAGAATCCCTAGTGATATCATGTCTTGGCATGGGGGTGGCCAGAGTGCTAAGAGTGAATGCCTATGAGCCTATGGTTGGGTGGAAAGGCACACACCCATAGTCAGTTAGTTGGCTATAACATGTAATAGATAAGTATTCTCATACTCTGTATAATTGAGTTGTAACTGTAAAACAAAGCTGGATATCCTGTGAATGTTTCAGGAATGTGCAAGTTTGCTTGATGGTTAGACTGTGTTCCTTTATCTTTTGCTTGATTGTGTATTTAATCAATTAAGGAACTATATGGTTTTTACACATAAAGGCTCAAGCCTTGTAGTGGCTCAAGTTAGACCAAATGAACTGTGAGTCTGTCGACCTTGGGCACAATTTCATGTATGCATATCGACACTTCCAATTATTTTGAATCTCCTGGAAAAATTAGTCTGTTAAGCTCAGGAGAGGTAGTGCATGTATGCATAAAGTCTCTGCAAGGCAGGCATAGACCGAGAACCTCTTAAGTTCCAGATTTTGGTGAACGAGTGCAAGGGGTGCATGGGAGGTTCTTCTAAGTATCAAGCTCATGGGAAAGAGCACAAAGAGAGCGCTCGCACCTAAGTCCTTCAGAGGAGATGAAGCTCAAGAAGGATAGAAAGATTTAAGTCTTGAAAGGAAGGATCCCTTCGTTTGGAAGACAAGCAGATGAGATACGTTTAGGAGGAGCCAAGGTCCACTTGACGCTGACCAACTCTGGGAGTGACGAGGAGTTTGCACCGCAAAACTCTCGAAGGCCGAAGTCCCGAAGTAACGAGAGTCGTGGATCTATGGATCTATGTGGCCAGATCTCGACAATGAGATCTGAGGGACGTTAGAAGGTTTTCATTCTGGTGTGATTTGGCAAGCCAACATCACTAGGCTGACGTGTGTTGGCCCTGACCAAGTTTTGAGGAACACTTGGTCATATTTGACCGTTTTTGGGACTTCGACAGCTTGTCAAAAATGGAGCACAACGCGAAGCGAAAATCGTGGAAGCTAGACCCCTTTTTGGGTTTTTTGGGGATAATGTAATGGAAAAGGGATGTTGGCTTGTGGGTTTACCCATGCTTAGGCCTACTTTTGTAGTGTATAAATAGACATCTAGGTGATGTAAGTAAGAGAGAAGATTAGCCAATGGCTTAGTGCTAGAATTGGTCTATGTGATTGACTTGCAGAGCTAAGTGCAAGTGTTGTAAGTGCCGAGTGCACCGATTGTAAGGAGGCTCTATGCTAGATCTATTCGAGGAAAGAGGATCTGGTGAGGTGCGCACAGATCTCTTGTCCTATGTGAAGTAGGATTCTGATAGCTCTGTGTTGTAACCTGATTAACTGAAGCTAATAACGAAGAAGACTTTGTGGACATAGCCCTAGGGTGGGGGTGAACCATGGTAAATCTGTGTGGTGTGCTCTGTGCCTCGACCTGATGTGTTTGTCTTTTCCTTTGCTAAGTGCTTTGATGTGTTTAGATAGATCTATTTATGCTTTGTGCTTATGAGATATGAATGAATGTTAGATCTAGTATGTAAGATGCTTAGTGCTTGATCTGTTGAATCTAATCTATCTTGTTGTGGCTAAGTGTTGAATCGTCTTATATCTAAGTACATACTGTGATGCTCTGTGCTATCTGCAAAGTATCATAAGGGTTGAATATTGATGAATAATCTATGCTAAGTGCTTGCTAAGAGTTATAATCACAAATCTGTGTCCCAGCTAAGGTTGCAGACACCTGAGTCTTGCAACCACCCCTACCTCTACGTCGGGTGAGACTTCATCTGCTTCGCAGGTGTTGCCGAAAGGGCCGATAGTTAGGGTTTTGTTGGTGCGTTGTTGTAGCATTGAGCCCTGGGTCTGCCCCTGTGCCGACAAATGGTTCCGTTGCCGGGACCTGAAACTATGATTGCTGGGAACTGAGCAGAAGAAGCTCTGTGCAAAGATTCATCCTTAAATTGTGGAAGCTCTATGCATAGATCTGTTGCCCTAATGCACAACTTTTTATTCGACCTGTGAAGCTTTGTGCCAGGAATAAGGTCAGATCTGAAGAAAGGAAGATCATATCTAAAGAAAAGAAGCGAGATCTGAATGCTCTGTGCTCTGAGAAAAGTAAAAGGTAGAAATTTCTGAAAGAAAGAGGTAAGATCTGCAGAAAAGAGGTAAGATCTGTAAGCTTTGTGCTATGATAAAGGTAAGAATAGTGAAAGGTTTTAGATATGGAAGCTTTGTGCTCTGTAGAAGTATGAAAAGTGAAAATGTTTGTTTCTAGAGTATGGATCTAGGCATGATTGATAGATTCTATCTTAGCTTGAAAACTAGGGCTTTGATAGATGAAAGAAAGTTTGATATGAATAAATCTGATAAGCATAATGATAGATATGTTATACGTATGCATATAAATAATTTTTGGACTAACCAATGGATGCAGGATCCTAGAAAGAAATTTTTGCAGGCTAGCCATTATGACCCTAGCAAGAAGTACAAGAAAAGTTGGGGATCATTGAAGAGAAAGAGAGGATTAACTCTTTGTTACAGTTGTAGAAGACCAGTACATCTTGCTAAGGAATGTCGTGGGAGAAACCCTGCTATGGACCATGAAGTACTGGATTGCCCTAGAATGATTGCTAGACTTGAAAAGTTGAATATGGAGCAAGCAAACTCTGAAGGAGATCAAGAGACTAAGATTATAGAAGAACCCCAGAAAGAATCAGAGATTATGTTACTGAAAATGAAAGAAACCCTGGATGAACATAAAGAT